>OU015494.1:178213979-178336479 GCA_907164885.2 Dolomedes plantarius
ATATATATATATACATATATATACGTATATACCGGGTGCGTCATAAATTCGTGCAAAGTTCAAAAATTCGTAATAAAAGAAGTAATGCTCGGAAAATTTTTCTGTTTGCGCCAATAGGGTCAGAGAGACATTAGATTTTTTTTCATATAGACAAAGTTTCCAAAAGTAACCGAAAGAGGGCGCTCACACGTCATAAAGAGACGTTTTATGCAAATCAGGCTGATGAAGTACCTGGATTTTGTACTGATACAGATTCAACATTCCGTGCAGAATACGTCAAATCGACGGTTCCGGAATTCCCGTCCTTCTCCTAGCTTCACGAGCACTGCTACTCCCCATTGATGTCTCGGGTGCCAAATCTTCCATTACACTTTGTCCAACATGGACGCGGTCCGAACTCAAGGATGTTCTGCTACTTCTTATCCTCGAAACTCCCGATTTCCTCAAAATGTCGTACTAAATTCAGTATCCATTCAATGAAATAGGGCTTTTTCGCCTTCAGTCCTTTCTCCGTGCGAAACTTTCGCAATGCAACAGTTGTGGATTCACCATTCTTGTTGGAAAGTTTAACCACCAACGCTTGATCTGGTAAAGAAAGCATGCTGCTGGCTTCGAATGATGGATCCATTTCCAGCCAGGTATTTTATTGATAGCCTGATTTGCATAAAACGTGTCAGTATAACGTGTAAGCGCCCTCTTTTGGTTACTTTTGGAAACTTTTTTTTTTTACATGGAAAAAAAATCCAATGTTCCTCTGATCCTACTGGCGCAAACAGAAATTTTTCCGAGCATTACTTCTTTTATTACGAATTTTTGAACTTTTCACGAATTTATGACGCACCCGGTGTATATATATATACTCATGGACAAAAAAATTAGCGCACCAAGAAATAATTGCGGGATCATAACGAAACTTGCAATGAAGGTACATGTCGGGGAGATATGCAAATGATTAGAAATGTAGCGTGATTGCGCATTACATATAGCCGGTAGAGGGCGTTGAACATCGTACTCCGTGGAGTATAAAACAGGTAACCAAAGCTTGTTTGAGTGTGCTGAATCATTTACAAAGGAAGAGCTGAGATAGACATGCTATTACGCCGTGTTCGAAGACAATATAAGCAGTTGTCGCAGTTTGAGAGGGGGAGAATCGTCGGGATGATGGAAGCTGGGTGGTCAGCTAGGCGAGTAGCTCGTCAATTAGGCCACTCTGGTTGTGTTGTGAGGAGGTGTTGGGACCAGTGGACCCGAGAGATGTCATGTACACGAAGACCAGGCTCAGGACGCCCTCGACAGACCAGTCTTCGAGAAGACCGCCACATCGTAAGAAATGCACGCGTACAGCCAACTGCTTCATCGGTCGCCATCCAGGCACAGGTAGCACCTTCACTAGGGGTCTCTGTGTCTTCTCGAACCATGCGAAGGCGCCTGCCTGAAGGACAGTTGGTATCGCGGCGCCCATTACGTGTGCTGCCCCTGACGCCCACCCATCGACGCCTCCGTTTGGAGTTTTGCCGCGCACGAGGAAACTGGACTGCAGCGGAATGGAACCAGGTCGTCTTTAGCGACGAATCCAGATTCAATCTCGGCAGTGATGACAATCGTGTTCGTGTGTGGAGAGCCCGTGGTGAACGCTTCAATCCTGCCTTTGCTGTACAGCGACACATCGCTCCCACAGCTGGTGTGATGGTATGGGGTGCCATTGCTTAAAATACACGGTCACCCCTAGTATTGTTCCGTGGCACCATGACAGCCCAGCGGTATGTTCATGAAATCCTGCAACCACATGTGTTGCCACTCATGCAACGGCTCCCAGGAGCCATTTTTCAACAAGACAATGCTCGGCCTCATACGGCAAGGATGTCACAAGACTGTCTCCGCACTGTTACTACCCTTCCTTGGCCTGCCCGATCCCCAGATTTGTCTCCAATCGAGCATATCTGGGATCATTTGGGACGACGAGTTGGGTATCCCACGAGTTTGAATGAACTAGAGGCAAGGTTACAGCAAATATGGAACGAAATGTCTCAAGACATCATACAAAACTTGTGTGACTCAATGCCCGATCGTACCGCATCATGCATTCGCGCTAGAGGGGGTCCAACGGAGTATTAACTCCTCCGTTCTTTTGCCTTTTTCTCTGAAATAAATTATCCTTTTTCTTTGATTTTCTTATCATTTACTTATATCAAAGTAGTCATTACGTATGTAAAATTTCGTTTCACTTTGACGACTCCTTCTTGGTGCGCTAATTTTTTTTGTCCATGAGTGTATATATATATATAATAAAAAACAACATAAGCTAAAGAATAAAATAAAATAAAATAAAAAATACTAAAAAGGCGCGCATAGACTGCCAAACAAATTAACTCAAAACCTACCCTAGCATTGAAAACATAAATAACTTTTCAACAAAACATTTCGCAGTTGCTGCATATCTTTACATTGAAAAAGACAAATTTAACTAAATTTAACAGAGCTAGATAATATTAAGAAGAATGTAGACAAAAACAATACAGAAATCAAGCACTCGGTGCATCCACGCACCAGAGGCAAGATTCTGTAATAGTACCAGAACTAAACCAGAAGTACGAGGTAACCGACAGGTCTCGTCATCAGGGAGCCTAACCAAATCAGTTACCTCAAGGGGAACTTTCTGAATAGGATGTAGGTATAACCAAAAGACATCCCAAGGCCCCGATTTCCCCAAAGAAATAGTTAGTCAATAGAAAATGAAAAGACATAGACAACTTACAGTAAGGGCTCAACGCACCATACATGCAAGTACACATACAATCCTAATGCAAACATACCCAAATTCAGTAGGTGACAGTCATGGCGAAACAGCAGCCCAATTTTCCCCTAGTAATTACGTCACTGTGGCAAAACCACAGCGCTACACCTCATTGAAGTTTAAAAAAATATGAAACCAGAAACGCTATCCTAAACAGCTTTAAAATATACCCGAGTCTAAATACCATTTTTTAAAATTTTAAATTGCCGAAAATTTTAGGGAAATTGTTCTTAGTTTGGTTTTCCTCGAAAATGTTACACGCCTCCAAAAAGTCTTCAGCGTTATTACAAATGTTTTTAATTCTGTACAGTTGCGAGTAAAAGATATTATTATAAATTTATAGTTCAAGTTGCTATTGAAATTCGTAAACGTAATAACCTCAAAGTTAAAATCTTGTCTTTTATCATATATCCCAATTTTTAATTCGCTATTTTGAATTTTAACTTTTAAATCCAGATAAGTCGCGGAATGATTATTTTCCTTAGTCCTGTTTAAAGTTAATTCTTTTGGGTAAATTTGATTAAGAAATTCCAAATCGTTGCAGTTAAAAATTATAAGGTCATCAGTATACCTAAATCCGATAACATTATTTAAGCTAAGAAATTTAGTTTCGTATGAATGAAGAAAGATATTAGCAAAAACACTGTAATAACTATTACCCATAGGGATATCCTTTATCTGTTTAAAGAAACTTAAGCCATTAAAGAGGTAGTTTTCAAAAATATTAAATTTACATAAATCAATCCAGTCACATTTTAAGATTAAAGTACTATCCAGATGTCCATCATAAATTTCTGAAGAGATATTCATTAAGTTATCATGGAGAATACTAGTAAAAAGGTTTTCAAAATCAAACGTATGGATTCTATCTATATTCTTAACTTTGAGGTTATTGCGTTTACCAGTTTCAATAGCAACTTGAACTATAAAATCTATGTAGAGTATAGCTCACTTCTACCCAGACTTGGGTGTATATAATTTGAAGTGGCACTCTAAATGAATTTGATACAAACACAGTTTATACATGAAACAATGTTTATTGAATTCGTTGCACATATAGAATTTGCTTTTACAGCAGTAAGCATACGTACTACTTGTACGGAATATATAATATCATTCAATAAAAATACTTTTTGCAAATACTCACAAACCAGCAGAGAGTCAAACCAGCAGTACTGCAACGTAAACTTTGGGCCCCCTAAGCACTAGCGCAGGATAGCACCTGGAGCTGCTTTCCTCGTAGCTCCCTTAACTCGCTTATCAACCTTAACAAAACCTTCCTTTTTCAACCTCTGTATTAATCAAGCTGCTTGGTATTTATACCAAGCACGTATGCCGAAATTAGCATATCTCAAGCAACTTCTTTAATTCATTCACTCAAAAGTTCGATTCTTGTGAATCGAATCTTATGTATACCTTACATCTATAATAATATCTTTTACTCGCAACTGTACAGAATTAAAAACATTTGTAATAACGCTGAAGACTTTTTGGAGGCATGTAACATTTTCGAGAAAAACCTAAGTAAAAACAAATTCCCTAAAAATTTCGGCAATTTAAAAGTTTAAAAAAAAAGGTATTTAGACTCGGGTATATTTTAAAGTTGTTTAGGATAGCGTTTCTGGTTTCATATTTTTTTAAACTTCAATGACGTGTAGCGTTGTGGTTTTGCCACAGTGACGTAATTTCTAGGGAAAAATTGGGCTGTTGTTTCGCCATAACCGTCACCTACTGAATTAGGGTATGTTTGCATCTGTGTCTTTTCATTTGGATTGTATGTGTACTTGCATGTATGGTGCGTTGAGCCCTTACTGTAAGTTGTCTATGTCTTTTCATTATCTATTGACTAACTGTTTCTTTGGGGAACTCGGGGCCTTGGGATGTCATTTGGTTATACCTACATCCTGTTCACAAAGTTCCCCTTGAGGTAACTGATTTCGTTAGGCTCCCTGATGACGAGACCTGTCGGTTACCTCGTACTTCTGGTTTAGTTCTGGTACTATTACAGAATCTTGCCTCTGGTGCGTGGATGCCCTGAGTGCTTGATTTCTGTATTGTTTTTGTGTACATTCTTCTTAAAATTATCTTGCTCTGTTAAATTTAGTTTTATATATATATATATATATATATATATATATATATATATATATAGGCACGTTTTGGTAAATTTATAAAAACTTCTGTACCCAAATACAGACGCTATATAGTGAGGAGTTTAGCTCTTCATCATATTTGGGCAAACTTTTTCTGCTTTTAGTTACTACATACAGTTCGTTTGACTGTATGAAATCTTGAAAAATCTTGTAAAAATCTTGAACGCACACGGTTTCCCCCTTGATTTCCCCACCTTTACATTTTTTGGTCTCCACATTAGGTCGTCTTCTCAATACTGCTTTCTAATCACCTACGAAATCTTAGTTTTGGAACTTGAAATTTATCTTGCTGGCTCCACCACATTTATCGCGAGACATTTATACATTTTCACCGAGAAAAAGAAAAGAAAAAATATTCTATTTCGGAAAGCATTAGAATAATAAATTATGCATAATAAATTATCCATGTTCTAAAATATAAGGCTGAACAAAGTTATCCACAATTTGAAATCGAAAATTTTACTTATCACTACACATTGATTTCAATACGTTGTTGTTTGTTTTCACATTTCCTCAGATGACAGTTTTGTAGATTCAATAATCCCAATATATATCACTTAGTAAAAGTTAATAAATAAATAAACTGTATTCACAACAATATGTTAGTCTACAAGTTTTGTGTGTCAAATGAAAATCAAGGTTTTTAGACAATTATCAAACATTCTCATAAATATAGTAATAATTATTTTCGAATTTATAAAGCGATCATTTTCGTAATATTTAGAGGGCTATTAGGTTTATATTTTCCTTATAATTTTTTAAATCATTAAGGAATACTTCCCATTTATGGTTGCTTTGTACATAGTATTGTAATTTATACGTGTTATTTTCTCGTGACTCTTCATAGAATAAATCTCATCACTAGAGGCCCTACAACACCTCTGACACATAATCGCAGAGTTTGATTAAGTGCCTGGCTAACAATAATCTCTACACAAGTGATGTTTTACGAAAATAGAGCTTAAGTAAATAACTAGTAATTGTCGAGTCTGAGTGTGCTACAAGAAGCTATAGAAATCATTTATCAAAAAGTATGAAATCGGGCCATGAAGCCCGTAGTTTCATTGGGATCAAGGATTTTTTTCTCCTCTGGCTTTAAATGTTTTAAACTGAAATGTCCCAAATCTTTTTATTTCGGTAGCGGAATTGCTCATATACGTCTTAAAACTGTTATCAGGGAAATTCTAAATTTATTGGTTTATTGATGACTTCATGTTTTTTTAAGCTCTTATTTTTTGTCACATTCGTTTTGTATATTTTTCGACAGTCGCAAACAAGTAATCAAATCATAATGGCCTGCAGTAAGTAATCATTGGCTCCAGGTTTGGAGAACCTGCTTTCTCCCGGTTCTGGAAGACGGTTGTTTATAGACCTTAAAGAAGGATATTAAGTTAATTTATTTTTATTTGGCATTTTTAACAGTTAGAATGTAATAAAACTGAATATAACTAAAAATAAATAACCCGACGGAGCTAAATAAATACAAGAAGAAAACAGACAAAAAACAAAACAGAAGTCAAGCAGTCGGGGCATCCACGCACCAGAGGCAAGATTCTGTAGTAGTGCCGGAACTGAACATAAAAAGACATAGAGGTAACAGACTGGTCTCGTCATCAGGGAGCCTAACCAAATCAGTTACCTCAAGGGGAACTTTCTGAATAGGATGCAGGTAAGACCAAAAGACATCCCAAGGCCCCGAGATCAGCATGGAAACATTTAGTCAAAGGAAAATGAAAAGACAAGAGCAACTTACAGTAAGGGCTCAACGCACCGTACATGCAAGCACACAAGTAATCCTAATCTAAAGCCAAAGATGCATACATACTCTAATTCCGTAAGTGACGGTTATGGAGAAACAGCAGCCAATTTTACCCTAGTAGTTACGTCACTGTAACAATACTACAGCGCCACGCCCCATTAAAGTTTAAACAAATGAAAACATAGACCCTATCCTAAACGTCTTTAAAAAATACCTGAGTCTAAATGCCATTTTTTTTAAACTTTTAAATTGCCGAAATTTTTAGGGAAATTGTTGTTATTTAGGTTTTTCTCGAAAATGTTACATGCCTCCAAAAAATCCCCAGCGTTGTTACATATGTTTTTTATTCTGTATAGCTGTGAGTAAAAAATATTATAATAAATTTTATAGTTCAAGTTGCTATGGAAATTGGTAAACGTGATAACTTCAAAGTTAAAATCTAATCTTTTATCATATATCCCAATTTGTATTTCGCTATTTTGAATTTCAATTTTTAAATCCAGATAAGTCGCAAAATGATTATTATCATTAGTCAGGTTTAAAGTTAGTTCCTTTGGGTAGATTTGATTAAGAAATTCCAAATCGTTGAAGTTAAAAATTATGAGGTCATCAATATACCTAAATAAGGTAACATTATTTGAGTTGAGAAATTTAGTTTCGTAAGAATGTAAAAATAAGTTGGCAAAGGCGCTAGAAAAGATATTTCCCATAGGGATACCCTTTATCTGTTTAAAGAAATTCAAGCCATTAAAGAGGTAGTTTTCAAATAAATTAAATTTACATAAATCTATCCAGTCACCTTTTAAAAGTAAAGTACTATCCAAATAGGCATCTTTCATTACTGAACAGATATTCATTAAGTTATCATGGGGAATACTAGTAAAAAGGTTTTCAAAACCAAACGTGTGTATGCTATCTATATTCTTACTCTTTAAAAAATGTAGAACATCCTGGTTATTATGATGCCTATTTGGATGCATATTATGATGCCTATTATGATGCCTAATGTATGATGCCTATTTGGATAGTACTTTTATCTTAAAAGGTGAGTGGATAGATTTATGTAAATTTAATATATTTGAAAACTACCTCTTTAATGGCTTGAATTTCTTTAAGCAGATAAAGGGTATCCCTATGGGAAATAGCTTTTCTAGCGCCTTTGCCAACTTATTTTTACATTCTTACGAAACTAAATTTCTCAACTCAAATAATGTTACCTTATTTAGGTATATTGATGACCTCATAATTTTTAACTGCTACGATTTGGAATTTCTTAATCAAATCTACCCAAAGGAACTAACTTTAAACCGGACTAATGATAATAATCATTTTGCGACTTATCTGGATTAAAAAATTAAAATTCAAAATAGCGAAATAAAAATTGGGATATATGATAAAAGATTAGATTTTAACTTTGAAGTTATCACGTTTACCAATTTCCATAGCAACTTGAACTATAAAATTGATTATAATATTTTTTACTCACAACTATACAGAATAAAAAACGTATGTAACAACGCCGGGGATTTTTCGGAGGCATGTAACATTTTCGAGAAAAACCTAAATAACAACAATTTCCCTAAAATTTCGGCAATTTAAAATTTAAAAAAAAATGGCATTTAGACTCAGGTATTTTTAAAGACGTTTAGGATAGGGTTTATGTTTTCATTTGTTTAAACTTTAATGGGGCGTGGCGCTGTAGTATTGTTACAGTACTACTAGGGTAAAATTGGCTGCTGTTTCTCCATAACCTTCACTTACGGAATTAGGGTATGTATGCATCTTTGGCTATACATTAGGATTACTTGTGTTCTTGCATGTATGGTGCGTTGAGCCCTTGCTGTAAGTTGGGCTTGTCTTTTCATTTTCTTTTGACTAAATGTTTCCATGCGGATCTCGGGGCCTTGGGATGTCTTTTGGTCTTACCTGCTTCCTATTCAGAAAGTCCCCCTTGAGGTAACTGATTTGGTTAGGCTCCCTGATGACGAGACCAGTCGGTTACCTCTATGTCTTTTTATGTTCAGTTCCGGCACTACTACAGAATCTTGCCTCTGGTGCGTGGATGCCCTGAGTGCTTGACTTCTGTTTTGTTTTTTGTCTGTTTTCTTCTTGTATTTATTTAGCTCCGTCGGGTTATTTATTTTTAGTTATATTTGTATATTTTCATTATGAGGAGATGAAGCTTCTGCGCTATCTTGTATTGAAAAGTTTTATGTTTTCATTGCTAGGGTAGGATTTAAGTTAAATTGTTTTAGCAGTCTATGCTTGCTTTTTAATTTTTGTTTATTCGATTTGTTTATATTTTACATAATAAAACTGAAATAACACTAATCTTATTTAATTATCCTTTGTGTCCAAAAACAAAAAGAATTCAAGTCCTGAACTATATAAGATATATACAAACAAATATTCGAGGCAACACTCGAAATTTTTTTAAACCATACGGCATTTTATGGTACGTTATTTATTAAAACATATAACTGAAGGGTTTTTTTTTTCGGAAAGAGTATTATTGTATATATGCTAAATAAATAAAATCAAACTAAGCAATAGATTATTTTAAGCCAATAAATTCTTTTTGTTTCACTATCTTGATGCTATTCTGAAAATAAAGTGTCTTAAAATGAATAAAAAAGCTAGTCTTCCTCAAAAAGAAGGTTTGGTAGTTTTAAAAAATCTGCACAAAGTCTAAAGAATAGATATTGTTCAGTAATTCAAAAGTTGTATATATCAGATAGGCCAGTATATATGTTATATTTAATTTCAGTATTACTATAGCTAAGAAAATGTATATACAGGTTATTTCTTATTGTTAAAGCCTTCCTTCATTCCTTAAAAAAATGGTAAAAAGAATTTGGGGTTTTAATGTATAGTCTGATAATTAAAAATGAAGGCACATAAACGATAATACAATTAGCATAAACAGTTATACAAATGATATTTTACAACTTATACATATTTTTGAAATTATCATTGAAATAATAATTTTACCCTCAATTTTCCCCCAAAATTATAGGGATTAATTAAATGTGTTTTCAGACTGTTCATAAAATTAGAAATGTATGTGAATTCTATTGGAGTGATTTTCATTGTAAAAAAATTTAAATGTGTGACGAATCCTTAAAGCAATACATTTGTAGGTAAAATCACTTAAAGGCACCTACTTTCGAATTGCTTTTCAATTCCTCAATGTTTACTCGTATACACTACCATTAAGTAGTTATTTATTATTTATTGGCTTAATTTATTTTCAGTGATCAAAAGGAAAAAAGATATTTTAAGTGTTGAAAATTTTAAAAATCTTCGAACACAAAACTTTTTTTTAATTTCCTGTATAACACTTTATTATAAGTTAGATTCTTACGATATCAAAATTTTAGTCTCTCGAACGTTAGGCAAATAAATAATTCACCCAAGTATTGCATAACTGAAACCCAAAGAAGGATAATTTTTGTTTATTGAACTTTTGACATTTTTAGGTACCGTAATTTTGCGATTTATAGATCGGTTTATAGATTATATATGTAAAACACATTTTATTAACAGATCATTAAATTTAAACTATAATTAATTATAATCTTTAAATGCATTAAGTCCCAGAAAAAAGTTGATACCAGCTTGAAAAGAAATTAAAACTCTCCCCCGTATTGTATCTGCTAGATTAATCTATATGAGCTTAAAATGCATCTGTCGCCTAGCAAAATGTGCAGCAAGAGAATGGCATCACTGTTGAGACATTACTTATTGTAAGTTCCGTTTAGTGTCTCTTTCTCTCGATAACTCAAGTGTTTATTGACATTCATAAATCGATAAAAGTTCCTGTACTCGCAGTTGTAACTTTAAAATTACGCTACGTAACTTATCAAGTAATATATTTTTATTCATGATAGGAATGAATTCCAATACCCCAACGACAGTACTAACGCAGATCAAAGACACAAATTATGCAGTTTTCAGTATTTTACAAAATAAAAGGAAGGAAGTAAAACGAAAGAGAAGAACATTAAGAAAGCAAACTATTTTTGTAAAAATAAAAGAAATTTTTATTAGACTTAAGTAAAGTAATGTTTCATTTATATTATCATTTTTATCTTATGTAACATCACACAAAATATTAAATAGCTGAAAATTCTGTAACACGCTTAGAGCATATGGTACCCCCTTGAAATTTAATGTCTTATTCAGTTGCTTAAAAATTCCATTTGTAACCATTTCCACGTGATTCTTTTTTTTTTCCTTCCATGACGCGCAGATTTAATCTCCCCGAGAAATCTCTGCTCGGATATAAAAAAATTTAATGAAGTTATGAACTTTTTTGTGTATAATGAAGGAAGCGATGATATGATGATTTTCAAGAGTTTTCTAATGGAAATTAACTTTGCAAATTAATCTTATCTTTAATGTACGTAAAATATAAATTTAAAAGCTGTATAATGTAAGCTGTAGTTATTCAGCACAGTTTCTGTTTATCAAAACAAGAAGAGGGGATATTTTATTTAATAAGAATGATATTAAACTTATTAAATTGGATATTTGAGTAAAAAGTTGAAAATAAATATCAATGTGAAAGCTAATTTCTTTTCATTTCAATTCTAATTGTCTCCTTACCTTCCCCAGCAGTGCAAAAGTGTTTGAATATTTCTTCTCTTCATTACATTAACCAAAAATCCAGTGCTATTCGCTTTATTATTTTAACCAATTTTTCAAGAACATTCAAGACATTATTAATTTTACATTCTTTCAAACGCTTGTTGTCTACCATCAAGACAGTCTTAATTTCGGTATTAGCTACACCCTCTTTCGATAAATATATTTTCCCCAAACTCCTCCAGTGTTTCAAGCACTTAACTGGATTTAACGTTGAAACTCAAAGTACTTCTATGAGATGAATGTTGAAACTTTTTTCACTTAATTATAAAATATATTAGTCCTAAATCCTAGAATTTGTTTCTACCTGAGAAAGATCTTTAGCGTTTAATTTTTAGATCTGTCGAACAACATCAGTGTAGCCCTGTGGGTCTGTCAACTAATGTTGTGTTCATCCCATTACACCTTGTTTCCCCCATAAGTTGGGCGACTGCTATGCATATCCTGAAATCAACCGTACTTATGGTCTGTCATCATCTATCATAAACCCATACATACGAATGATCAAGGGCTGCGGTCTGACACATCGAATAATTGATCTTACACCAAAAATGAAATGAGACTCCACTAGTAATCATCCCCGTCAAGATAATATCGCAATTTGATCTAATAACTTATTCATTAAAATGGAGAAAAAATGATACAGATTAATGGCGTTATAAGGCGTATGAATAAGTGTGAATCAAGAAAAAGACTGTCTAGATAATGAAAATGGTTATAACATTAATATTTTTTCAATCATCGCGTGAAGGTTAAATGAAAATGAATATCATATTTTAAAATCCATTCTCTGGACCTTAATTCTACGACGGAATTGAATAATAATTTTTAAAAAGAGGGCAAAATTGAAACTCGAAACAGAAAATATATGTCATGGAAGCAATTAGCACCAAAGTCATGAAATCCTTCGGTCACATTTTGTCTTGCAAATAAATATATTTTTTAATCACTTTATAGTGAGATTGAGTGACTTAAAAACTACTAGTTGGTACCCGTCAAAACATGACGGCTAGATAGTAAATAAATGTGCTAATACATAAATTATACTCAACACATCATCGCCAAATGTTGAAAATCATAATAATGCGCAGAAAAAAAATTAATGTGTTTAAGCGGCCTTAGTGAGTATCTAAAGTCAGATTTAAAAATGTCACTGAGCATGCGCAGAAAGCAATTTTTTTTAATTGTAAATTATCGGTAATTAAACAGCGCGAAATAAACAATTTCTTTCAGGTTGAATCTTATATTTCACAAACATAATTATCATACAAATAAAAATGGCAGAGACAGTTCTAGAGAGACCCCTCGGAATAAACGTAATTATCATTAAAACATGTCACTGAGCATGCGCAGAAACAGTGAGTTTCTAAAGCCAGATTTAAACATGCCACTGAGCATGCGCAGAAATAAATTTTTAATGGTAAATTAGCGCTAATTAATAGAAATTGCGGTTACAAAAATCAAATTTGACAAATCTACAGATTGCAATCTTTCGTTTAAGATCAAAATGAAGTAAATTGATGCAATAGTTTTCTCTCACGGACTGCCCAAAAAGTCGGCTTTGCAACTTAAATATATAGATGACCAAACTAAAATTTCTTTTAGTTACAACGTTTTAATTCATTTTTCAGTCTCGAAATAAGTTATGTGTTAAAACCTGTGTACATAATAAAATATAAATAAATTTATCAGCTAATAGTGCTTCGCGATAGGCTTTCAAAGGTTACTGATTTAAATATGTTCACGACCATAAAGTAATCTTATTTACGATAGAAAAGTATGGGAACTATACACTAATTACAGATATTCGAAACCTATTATCTCAGAACAATTGCCCCTTCCTATGTACTCTCTGTGCAAAAGAAAAGCCTACGCTATTTTCCCCACAAAACAACTGTAACAAGAAAGGTAGAAAAATTATTCTTACCTTTGATAAAACATGCTTTGAATAAATTTAAGCATACAGAGAAAAAGTTCCAATATTAAATATTGTACCTTATACTATTTAAAAAAACACTGAAACTGAAACAGGGGTATCCTTTTTAGCAATGTATTCTCAACTGAAAGTAATCCTTTTTAAGGTAGAAGACACGTTATAGGAGGAAATTCAATAGGTAATGAAAAGTTGCCTTCTACCGCTAAATTAGGTATTGAGCTTTTAAAAAATTAATTTCTGTCATTTTTTTCTTTTTTCTTTTCAAACGTTATACACAGGTAAGCCACATTTTAAAGCTGAAAGATTTAGGAGGAGTTTACAACAATATAATTCATAATAAAATGCTCCTTTATATCTCAGAATGTGCGATTTCAATTAATAATCAATGCAGTCATACAAATTCACCACTGAGCACACTCTGTTTAAAAGTGTCAAATAAATTTATTTACAATCATAGAGTATATCAGTTGATCTACTCCTTTTTAATTCAAAAATACTTGTTTAAAATTAATAATTATAATGACTAATTTAAGAGAAATATTTTGTAACTGCTTTAAAGAGTTAGTTTAAATGTCAATAAAATAATAGAAGAATATACAATTTAAGACTGATTCTGCTAGTAGCAAATTTCTAAAATTACAATTTATTCCATTTCCGTTTTCGAATGACTAAAAAACATAAGAATAACTATACAAACTTTCATCTGTTTTTTAAATTGAACTCGTTTCCTTTTTCTAATACAGCCAAATTATCATTTGCTTCAGTAAAAACCTTTCTGACATGCAAACTAGCGTGAAAATTGCGGCAAGTTCAGTAAATGAATATTCTGAGAGCTATTTATTTCTAATAACTACTATTACTTGCAGTTTATTCTTTTTTACATCTAGTAAGTTACCATTCAAATGTTGCATTCAAATGCAATGAGAGGCTGAAGTAAATGTCATAATAAGAAATTATAGTAAAAGTAGGTTGGGGAAATCTGACGTCATGCAACTCAGCAAAACACCATGTACCTATATGACGAATACATTCATTTTTGTGTGTATAAAAATAAAAAAATTTTCTACAAATTTAAGAATTTCAAATGCCACCGGACTAACTTCTTCAAATTTGCACTGCTCTGAAATGAAATTGCATCATGAGCAAAGATTTGTGTTACTGCAAGGAAATCTATTTGAGGGATGACATGTGGTACAATGTATATGGGATGTGTTCTGTCAGAAGAAATAAGCTAAAATCAGTATTTTGTGTGTCACTTTTTCGTAGTTATAACTTCTTGCACACGGCCGCGGCGTTGGGGGCTTAATATCTGAATGGCTGTCTGGGAAATGTCGTTCCACGCAGACTCAACACGCATCCGCGATTTTTCAGTTGTCACTGCAATTGATGGTGACATGCGGGCCAATTTTCAAGCAATAATAAACCTCGCGTGTGCTATGGGGGGAAAATTAGCGTAAGAAGTTGCACCTGTTGATTACAACTGAAACATTGGGCAATTCGGGTGGAGTGGGGACGACCATTTGTCCTGTTTAATGATAGCTCCAGGGAGGATCTGTATGAAAGGTAGGACATCTGGTTCCAAGACTTCTCTGATGTACAGCTGACTGATCATAGCACCTGCATTTCAAATAAGGTGAAAACGTCCAGAAATATAAATAACACCCCAAACATTACGCCTGGAGGAGGACCAATTACAATGCATCCTTCCAGATAGCGTTGCATATTGTATTTGCGAACAAGGATCTGAGCTTCATGATACGCAAGATTGAATCTAAACACATCAGAAAACATGATTCGCTCCCATTTAGGGTTTCTGTCTTTCAACTCATGGCATCACTAAAGCCTCTGACGTCTATGGTTTAGGATTGCAGAAAGTCGCAGTAACGGACGCCGTGTACGAGCCCTCGCTATTATAGTCTCACGGGAACAGTTCTGGTATACATAGTCCTCTAATGTTGTGATAACGTTGTGGATCTTGCTGTAAAATTCGTCACTGCCATGCGTAGCAGGTGCCAGTCTTCCCTTCTTGACGCAACCATGTGTGTTCCATATCCCTGACAATGATGCGTAGAATCGTCTTGTGTTCATTGTCTCTTAGTACGCATAACTGAATGGACGTTTTGCCAAACGCGTGCAACCATATCACGATAAGACAAAGTACCATCTCTCAACCCAATAAATCTTACTTTTTCAAACTCTAAACTGCTCATAATGTTGTATTGTTTTGAGATAAGGCATGTTTACTTACTAGAAGTGCAATACGAATCGAATTCATGGACAAAATGTTTGGGATTAACTTTTTAGGCCTTCTTTTATATTCTCCGATTCACATTTCAGACTGCTTTGTATCATATTTGCATACGCAACTAATATTTGAATCATCTGCATTTGCCAAGATAAACTCTGCCAAATTTCGGATCAATCCAACGACTCAATCTTGGAGTACGTTTTCCGAGAACAGCAGTATAGTAGCATTTTACAAGAATTATTTAATTGTACGAGTCATGTTCAAGTCCAGAGTAGAATTCAGATTGCACCAGCAGCTTGCATATGAAATATGCTCATGTAGTAATTATGACAAAATATAAATTATTTCCAGCAGTTAAATCAAATGCTTGAAAATTTAAAATGAATAGTGCTCCTGAGTTTAAAACAGTAATGTAATGTATACTGCCAACATTTTCTTCTGTGCAAATAAGTTCAAAATTTATCTTAAATGCATAACAAACCATTTATTGACAAGCATGCATTTGATTAATAATGTTCTCATTTCGACAACATAAAGAAATCTACAACTAAGGAGAAATTCCCTTATCATATCACGTCTCTCTGTAGTAGAGTGCTAATGCGTTACATACTTTGGAAACTATGAATAGTTCAGCTTATTCTCCCCATGCTAACTGCAAACATTGAGAATAGAAGTCCTCATCTAAATAAAAGCAGATGTCAGGATTCAGTTGCCACGAGCCTTTCTCATATGGTCAGCTATACTTATTGAAATATCGCAAACTGTGGCATTTATACTTTTCTTTTCTTGCCAGATTTTTTTTTAGTTCACATTCCTATTTCCATGTTTCTCAGATCTTGCGAAGACTTCCTCCGTGATGTGTAAAAAAGATATTTTCGGTACGATAATTCAGAAGGTTAGCATAAACACAGAATTCGCAGTGTATTAGAGGAAGTTGTGCGTAGAAGCAGAGAATGTCTCCCACTTACCTAGAAGCAGAGGCAGGTGGTTCTAAGAAGCTGATTAAGCAGAAAAATGTCGAAGTCCTTCCGGACTAGGGAATTTGGAGCAGATACAAATTTGAGTAGATGGATTAGAGTCATATGTACTGTCGCATTAAAAATACGTTGAGATGCAAATTACAGTATAGTGATTGGGAATTCGTCATCTGGAATAGAAAAATGGCATCAATAAACGATAAACGAAGAATGACGACCCAAAATTATGAACCATGGAACATATTTATTTAGAAGGAATATGAAGAAAATGGCTTAAGGCCTCAAAAGATACAGAATGTTTGTCCTATGCGACTATGAAGACACGTGGATGCTTTTTGAGTCCCCATGTGAACATAACTCTTCATCAACTGCCTTCGTTCATCTTCGGCATCCTCAAGTGACCCTCATTGCTCTCTGTCCTGTCCAAAGGGTCGGGAGAGATCTCCTCTTGCAGGTGGCTGATGAGTTTTGCATCTGTCCATCACTCCGCCAAATTTGGCGTAGAGTGCTCGCCAAGCGAGAAAAACTGCGAATAGAAAACAACAGAAAGAGAAGCGATTATGCATATGTATCTCGGGGAGGCGAAAAGTAGCCAAATAGCGTGATATACCAACCCTTTCTCTTCCGCACGAGGAAATTCCCTGATAAGAAAGCGGGTGCGTTCTTAGCGCTAAAAAGTAGGATTTCATTGAATACAGTGCCATAGTCAAGGGGCAGTATACACATTTATGTGGTACGCGCAGATGTTAGGGGAAAAATCCCATAAGAAAAAGATAGTTTTAAGGGGCGGTACAAAACGTTACAACATGTACCCCAGTAGCTATCATTATATAGTGCGTGAGGGGAGAAATTTCTACGTCAACATTAGTTTATTTTGGTCTTGTGAGCTCCGGTTTAGACCGTTGTGTATTTCAAGTGTAATTTAACACTTTAGTTAATACATCCTCTAAATGTACACTCATGGAAAGTAGCAATACATTTTAGAGATATATTTCAGTTATTGTTTTGATTTCTTACCACAGGCCCTTTGCAGCACCAAGTAAGTTACCTAGCTCTAAGTATGTATTACTTTACACTGTTTTAAATAATCAAAACGTACGCACTGCTACACTTCCTTCTCGCTAAATTTACAAAGATAGTTAATCTGTAAGAATAGCATAATAGGGTCATAACAAACTATTTTTTCAATGCGCTTCCATCATTATGTCCTGCTAATTTCTGAGAGCATAATGCATCATAAAGTATAAATAGTAATTACTATCTCTTTAATGGAGTTACTATTACCATCATACGTATATTTTTATGATTAAGCGCGTGACATTAGTTTCAATTTGTAATGAATACGCTTGTTCATAAATTACTAAGTAATTAATTACATTATTAAGCTGCATTTTAAGTTATTCTAACAACAGACTGTCATTCTATCATTATCTATCCCTTTTCCTGACATCTTTCACAAAGTGTCAGAAGCCACACCCTCTATATTATTCTTCGACTATTCTATACGAGAGGATTAGTTTATCCAACAATTTCTCTTTTCCTCTCAGGTATTCGTGTCTCCGTAACTTTAAGGAGAGAAACGTGTTTAAAAAATTTATAGTTAAAAGTATGTGTTGTACAATAATTTAATCAATATCGTTCAATTTAATATTTTATTGTTTCGGTTTTTTAGCATATTAGGGAGGACGCAAACATTCGCCCCAAAATTCATGTATTTCCACTGAAAGTAATCTTCTAATTTACAAGAGAAGGTATGTATTTGTTAAGGATATTTTGTTGTGGCCGTGATTATATAAGATCAGCACATTGCAAAAAATAAAAGAATAAAACTGGAATTCACTTACCACACTTTATTTAAGACAAGTTAGGAGAGCATAAAAAATTATTTTGCACGTGTGCATCACCATTTACACCACGCATGTTGAGGTCAGCACAATTGTTAGCACGAATACTATGTGCTCTTGGAAAATACAATTCTCAGCAAAGGAACCAGGAACCATCGGACAACTCCGTATTTCTGTAAATCTTTCGTAGACCTGTTGAGTCACACTTTATTACTCCCGCAACCACGTGCTTCAGACCACCGTCTCCGCAAGAACAAAGACGTCAGCTTCCCCCCGAGAACATTCGAGGAGTCCCCTTTTATAATGTCCTTCCGCCGGAGAAATTTTCACACCTTTTTTGTTGCCAACGTTCTTTTAAAACTTTGTAGGAAGACCTGGAGAATCTCCGATTAGGCGATCAGGAGTGAAATAAAACCGGTTCCGTCTAGTTTCAAGTACGCTGCTTCCGAACCAGTTCTACGCTGATGTTTTCACAACATCTCTTCCCCCCATCAAATAAAAAAAGAAAAAACGAAAGATGGTGATGCACAAAACCAATATAAAAATTACATAGTATCCAAAACCACATTACAAATAACAGACTAATATACACAAAAACACAATATGCACTAATTGCTCTCTGGAGTGTGAATAATTACATAGTATCCAAAACCACATTTCAAATAACAGACTAATATACACAAAAACACAATATACACTAATTGCTCTCTATAGTGTGGTAAGTAGTTCTTAAAAGAAAGAGGAAAAAATACATATAAGTCTATATACACCATTCAAACCCCCTTTGTAGTAACGTTATGTCATATTAAGCTTTCAATTATCATCTTGTATCTTTTAATGGCTGAAATTCACAGCATACATATTTGTTGAATTTAGTTTTCAACTTACTTAATTCTAGCAGTTGCAAAATTGATTAAATGTAAAAAATCCTGTCTTATTAATTCTATATATTTCTGCATGAACATTTCAATGACTGTACATTGACATCAATTAAAGATTTTACACAATATGAGTTTGAACAGTTGACCTTTTACTTTAGATACAGCAGCTATTATATTTTAAATATCAAGTTGCTGTCTTGGATTAATCCAACTTTGAATTTAACTATTTGTCTTGAACATAAAATAACTCATACAATTTAGTAGGAAATTTGGATCAGCCTGCAATTTCCCAACTATGTGCCAGGTGCTTTGACACATAAACAAACACTGAATAAGTAAAACAATTACTACAATGCTAGAAATATGAGCTCTGAATGGGTTTATGGTATCATACTGAACAATAATCTATAGCAATTAACACATATGTACATACATGCATAAATAATAGAACAGGAAAAAAAAAATATGATCGAAGCACAATTTATATCTTATATTCCTCATTCCTTTTAAATATTGTACCCAAATCACACAAATATTTATTATTGTTAACAACATTTAACCCATGTTATTCGCTATGGAACAAAAATTATCACCATTTTTTTTGAAAATTTTGCTAATGTGAACCTTAATCTCTCTGGCTGTGTCATGATTAGTTTCCCTTATAATATAGTTATTATTACGAAGTTTTTTCAATATTGTGTAAGGACCAGAGAATTTTGGCCTTAGAGAACCAGGATTATTAAAAGATTTTAAGTACACCAGATCCTCGGTGTCGTAATTTCTCATTTTATTCCCTTTTAAATATTTTTCATTCCTATTGAAATATTCCGCTTCATTATTAGCCACCAACTCTCTCACTGCTTCAATATGTTGTTGTTGCAGTTTTAAATATCTAGATGGCTCTTGAGCCTGTTGGGAAGGAGCTATTTGATCCAATGGAATATTTAAATTCCTTCCAAAGAATAATTGTGCAGGCGAGAAGTTAGTGACTGCATGTTTCACATTATTGTAATGTAAAATGAAAAATTTTAATCTATCGGACCACTCAATGATTTGCTCCGATAGTGAAGCAATGGATTCTTTAAGAGATCTGTGAATTCTTTCAATCACACCATTTGATCTTGGGAAATAAATTGACGCTTTTCTGTGTTCAATATTTAGAGATTTTAAGAAGTTTTCAAATTCTGATGATGTGAAGTTCGTGCCATTATCACTCAATAAGATTTTTGGGATCCCAAATCTAGAGAAATAGTCATTTAAGGCTTTAATTACACTAGCTGAAGTTACGTTCATTAAAGGAATCGCCTCTAGGAATCTGGAATAGTGATCGATAATGGTTAATATATAGAACTTTCCATCATGAGACCTAGGTAGCTTTCCTATCACATCGATTGCTAACATTTGTCCTGGAATTAAATTAGATTTAGTAATCATATTTGGCTTGGTTTCTAATTTTTTTGACCTATTTTGTAAACATTTATGACATTGACTACAAAAACTTTTTGCGTCCTGAAACATACCTTTCCAAAAGTATTGTCTTTTAGCCAACTCATAGGTCCTGTGGCTGCCAAAGTGAGGTTTGTGAGCCTCAATAAGGCAGTGTTTAATCAAAATTTTTGGAATGACAATTTTGTTTTCAAAATTTTGGATGCTGTTTGCTGAATTTGCTTTAATTTTAATCATTAATAAGTTTGTGTCTGTGTCAACAAAATATTTAGATTCTATGTCTGCATCATTTTCCAAAATTTTTTTTCTTAAGCGTGTTAATTCTTGATCTTCTAACTGATGCTTTAAAATATTTTCATTATTTAATTCTGTGATTTCAGAAGCAAATATGTTTAAGGCATTTAGATTTAGATTTTGATTGTCCTCAGTAACTCTGCTAAGAAAATCAGCTGGGTTGGAGAAACCAGGAATATGTTCAATAGTGTAGTTGAAACTTTGCAAGTATAATAACCATCTAGTGATTATATCGGGTTGTTTATCTAATCTCATATGAAAAGTTAGCGGTTTTGCATCTGTTAGAATTCTAAAACTTCTTCCATATAGGTACTCGTGATAATGCTTAACTGAAAGGTATATAGCATATAGTTCACGCCTGATCGATGGATACCTCGATTCTGCAGGATTTAGTTGTTTCGAATAGAACTCTATTGGAAAAAAATTGTCATTATCTTTCTGTAATAAGATGCCACATACCGCTGAGCGGGATGCATCAGTGACTAAATATATTTCTCTATTATCATCAATATTCCTGACCGTTGGTTTGCTAAGTAAAATTTTTTGGATTTTTTCAAAGGCCTCCTGACAACTTGTGCTCCAGATGAAAGGTACATTTTTTTTGGTTAACTCTACAATGGGTTTGGTAATTTCAGCAAAATTGAAAATTAGATTTCTGAAATAATTGACCATGCCGCAAAAAGCTTGCACCTGCTTAACATTTTTGGGCTGAGGAAAGTTGGTGATTTTGTTAATATTAGCCTCTGAAGGTGCATAACCGTTTTTGCTTAAGTTGAAGCCGAGGTATGTTATATTATTTTGACATAATTGCAATTTTGCTGGGTCTAATGTTAAATTAAATTCCTTTAATTTTTGAAAAACTTTCTGCAGCCAGATTTGCATTTCCTGCATGTTGTCTGCTGCAATGATGATATCATCCAAGAAGTACTGTACATTTTTCCCCCTTAAATTATCTAGACATTTTGATATTAATGCATGAAAATAAGATGTCGAATTTTTTAATCCAAAAGGCAAGCGTGTAGGTTGAAAATTACCAAATTCAGTAGAAAAGGCAAGTTTTTCCTTATCAGAGTCCTGAAGTTGAATTTGGAAGAAAGCTGCCTTCAAGTCTAACACAGAATACAATTTTTTACCAGCTATGTTTTGTAATATATCATTAATTTTAGGAATGCATATTTTATATGATTCCGTAATCGAGTTAAGAAGTCTATAATCAATTACCATTCGAAACCGAGGGGATTTATCATTGGGTAAGCTTTTCTTTTTAACAAAGATAACTGGAAAAGAATAATTTGAAGATGATGATTCAATTATCCCTGCCTCTAATAGCTTGGCAACCTCATTCCTGGCAAATTCCTTCGCTATCTTTGGGATAGAATAAGGCCTAGTTTGCAAAGCAAAATTATGGTAAAGTTTAAATTCTGGTTTAATTTCATCAGTTGAACCCAAAGTTTTATAAGAAATTGAAAACACCTCATAATTAGACATGAGTAAATTTAAAATTTCTTCCCTATCCTCTATTGAGAGATGGTTCAAGTTAAATTGGTCAGGTTTTAATTCTTCCTTTCGGAGTTCTTTTATTTCCTGAGATATTAAAGAGTTAATTTGATATACTGTTTTATCACTGGATTGCTTAATTTGGGATTTATTTACATTTTCAATGCAACCAATTTTAGAATTCTTTCTCAACACAATTTTTTCATTACTGCTATTTTCAACCATTAAGTAGATTAATCTATTTCTATCAATATTGTGAATACTACTATTTACAATTATGTTATTTAGTTTAGGATTAGGAGAGAACATTACAGTTTCATCACTATTGAAGTTTTCAGAGACTTTTAACGCGATGAATTTATACTCAGTGGGTTCAAGGGTTATATTAATCAATGATCTAGCAGAATTGTTGTGATTTCTTTTATTGCAAGAATTGCCTAATTCAGGTTCATCATTGTGAGTTATCGGGTTCATTATTTCAGAGTTATCAATACGTAGGGAGGGAACCTTACTATGAAATTTAAAGTGAACATTGTCGGCTATTAATTCAATTTTATTTAGATCAACAATAGCTTTGTTTCTGTTTAAGAAATCATAGCCTAAAATCAACTGATAATTTGAGTGCCAATTATTTCTAGTTACAAAGAAAACATTAGAAAACCATTTTTGTTCGATTTTAAATTTCAATTCTATAGTACTATTATAGGGAATTATTTTATTATCTAGAGTTTTAATATTTACAGACCGTGAGATGAAGTTTAATTTTACTACCTCTTTTAATAGCTCTACAGCACTGGGTTCGATTAGACTTAGATTTGCCCCCGTATCGATTAATGCTTCAAATGAGTTATCAGCAATTTTTACATTAATTATTGGTAGTGTAGCGCTATTGTTTTTGCATGATAAAACCATTCTGTCGTTAGTATTCTGTTTACTGGAGATATTATTTGGAATTTTTGTTTGCTTAGACTCCGTTTTGCTTTTTCTCCCCTTATTTTTATCTATAATTTTTGAACGGATTCTTGACTGGGGATTACTATACTTATTAACACAAGAATCCTCAATTAGTTTAAATTTTTTGTCTTGTAATTTTTATTTGAGTTTTTGTAGTAAGGGGTCTGCCTGGATCTATTTCCTCTGTTGTGATAAGCACCTCTTTGATGTCTAAAGTTTTTGCCATAGTTAACATTTTGATGGTTATTGTTATTCTCTGGATAATACCAACAGTGTGTTGTAAGATGTTTTTTAAAGCAAATATGGCAAGTTGGATAATCAAAAGGTTCCGTGTAGTGTGAGGAAGACGCTATGTTTTGCGTGTTCTCTTTTGCTTGAGCATTAATTGTGGATTGTGTTATCCTGTCTATTTTTTCTGATAACTCTTGAATTTTTTTGTTGCTTTCAAATTGCTGCTGTAGCAATGTCTCTATATCTATGTTATTAGTTGCTGTTATATTGTTGACGCCTGAGGCTTGTTGCTCAAACGCATTTTCCACGTTTTTAGCTCTAGCAACAGCTTGCTTAAAGTCCTTAGGACCGAATTTTAGGACTTCTGTTTTAACGTCCGGTCTCAAAGCTTCCATGTACTTAGAAAATTTTAAGTTTTCAGTTAATTCAATGAGTGTGGAACTGTCATCATCAGTGTCATTTTTTACAAATTTTGTCACTAAATTGAGTACCTCCTCAGCTAATTCACTACAACTCTGCCCAGGTTTCTGAGCAATACAAGCAAGTTTTTGCTGAATACTTTGAAAACTTTCAACTTTGCGGAATTTTTCTTTAAGTAAATTTTGGAGTTTACTACAATTAATTTCATTTGAGGCATTGACATTTGATGATAAAAATTGTAAAGCCTTGCCCTTACACTGTAACTTTAAAATTATTGTTTTTCTCGCTTCATTCCATTTCTCCAGTGTAGCAACAGCATTAAATTGGCTGAGAAAATATTCAATATTTTCTTCCTCATTTCCAGAGAAAGTAGGAAGAGCATTAGCCAGAGAATAAGCCATAGCAATCTTTTGTTAGTTTTATAGAATCACAATTTTTACGTATCTCTCCCCCAAAATGTCAAAAATATACAAATTATAAATAGAAGATATCAAATATACATGAAATTCAATTTGATTACTATATAAAAATCAATCATTCATTAACACATATGATTCTGTTTCTCAACTTGATTTTAAATCATATTCAGTACCATAATCAAATAAACCTTTAAAATCTAATCTTAAGACATATATTTTTCAGAACATTTTTCTACCTTATAGAAAATTACTAATTATTAATATATACACTGCATAAAAAATACATAAAATGAAACAAAGAACGAACACAAAAATATCAATTTTCATAAAATTTGCTTAATATTTAAAATGAGGGAATGAATGGTATATATCAACTGAATAGAAACCCAAATTCTCAACCTATTATTAATTTTTTTTTTTTTTTTTTTTGCAAACGGCACCAATGTTAAGGATATTTTGTTGTGGCCGTGATTATATAAGATCAGCACATTGCAAAAAATAAAAGAATAAAACTGGAATTCACTTACCACACTTTATTTAAGACAAGTTAGGAGAGCATAAAAAATTATTTTGCACGTGTGCATCACCATTTACACCACGCATGTTGAGGTCAGCACAATTGTTAGCACGAATACTATGTGCTCTTGGAAAATACAATTCTCAGCAAAGGAACCAGGAACCATCGGACAACTCCGTATTTCTGTAAATCTTTCGTAGACCTGTTGAGTCACACTTTATTACTCCCGCAACCACGTGCTTCAGACCACCGTCTCCGCAAGAACAAAGACGTCAGCTTCCCCCCGAGAACATTCGAGGAGTCCCCTTTTATAATGTCCTTCCGCCGGAGAAATTTTCACACCTTTTTTGTTGCCAACGTTCTTTTAAAACTTTGTAGGAAGACCTGGAGAATCTCCGATTAGGCGATCAGGAGTGAAATAAAACCGGTTCCGTCTAGTTTCAAGTACGCTGCTTCCGAACCAGTTCTACGCTGATGTTTTCACAACAGTATTCATGTGGTAAATTAATTTTATTAAAAGTATATCTCTATATTAACTACACTGCTGGCCACCCAAATTGCAACACCAAGAAAGACAAGAGATATCACAACAAAATTTATTTTGTAGATAACATGTTGACCAAGTATCAAATGATTAAATTTATAGACTTCTGTGAAGTGTGGTTCCTGCCAAAATCAGTAGCCAGAGTAGCCGCCATTGTTGGAGATCACCGCTGCCACACGCCTCGGCATTGATTCAAAGAGACATTGGATGAGTTCTTGGGGTACAGAAGACCAAGCAACTTCTACACGTTGCCAAAGTTGATCTGCTGCGGCAGCTGGGGATGGAATCTGGGTCAATCTTAGAGCAACCATGGACCACATGCTTTCTATCGGTGAAAGATCCGGAGAGCGAGGCGGCCAGGGAAGCAATTCAATCTGGCGATTGACGAAGAACCGTTGGACAATGCGTGCCACGTGTGGTCGCGCATTATCCTGTTGAAATATGGCTGTGGGCAAGCCCTGAAGGTAAGGAAGGACAACTGGCTCCAACACCTCGGAGATGTAGCCCTGGCTGTTTAAAGTACCGGCAATGCGTACTAGAGGTGTGCGAGAGTGATATCCAATACCGCCCCATACCATAATACCCGGTGCAGGACCAGTGTGGCGGTGCGTAACGCAGCTGTTCAGCATCCTCTCTTCACGGTATCTCCAGACTCGAATGCGAGCATCGTGGTGTAGCAGACAGAAGCGTGACTCGTCAGTAAAGACAATTTCATTCCATTCTGCCGTCCACATCCTTCTGTCATCGCACCATTGGCGGCGGAGACGTCTGTGGTTCTGCGTCAAGGGTAGACAAAGCAATGGACGTCTTGCGGACAGGCCACTCTGCTGTAAACGGCGTCGAATGGTACGCGCAGACACTGGATGATGCGTTACAGACTGCATGTGCTGTGCTATGGTTCGTGATGTGACTGAACGATCCGTGACTGCCATGCGCACAATTTGCCTGTCATCACGTGAAGTGGTGCGCTGAGGTGGATGCGATTGAACACGCCGGTCCGTCGTACCCTCCTGCATCCAACGATCACATATCCGCAGTACAGTTGTTTGGTTTCGTCCAACACGTCTACCGATTTCCCTGAAAGATAATCCACAATCTTGGTAGGCCACTATCCTTCCTCTGTCGAACTCGGATACTTGATCAAAAGATGATCGCTGTTTTCGACGAAGCATAATTGATCGTTTTTTTGAAAAAACCACATGAAAAACACAATTGCCGAACTTGAAATCGTCGAAATCTCCAAGCCTTAAATAGCGCTTTGAAGTGGCGCCACAGGCCCGAGTGATGTGCGTCTACGCTGAAATTCTAATCATTTGCATATCTCACCTCCGCTAGTGCATGTTGTAAATTTTATGTTATTTGCGTGTTTCCTTCAGGGTGTTGCATTTACAGTGGCCAGCAGTGTATATAAAACGTTAAATATGTATATAGTCAATGTTCCTGCCCAAACTTTAAACACTCCTTAATTTCTTTCTTTCGTGTGATGTCTTATGATTAACTTTGACTGCTCTAGGGTAAAGTAGGAAAGATGAAAATCAAATTACATGAAAATTCCAATTTCTAAAGTAAGAAATGAGGAAGTGTGTTTGCAAATCATCAAAACGTTAGGAAATATTTTAAATTTTAGCATTTCGTTGAATTTTGTCACTAGTGCAATTGAACAAAAACGCACAAAATTGTGGCGCATTTTCCGTTTTTATCGGGGGTGGGGGGAGGGAATATATTGCTCCAATAGATGGGGCTACATGGTGGATTTTAATAGATACCTAAAAAAATTTCAGCTATAAAAGAAGCTGAAACTTTTTTTAACTATCATTTCTCCACCCGACAAAAATGTTATTACATGAACTACAGAGTGTAATACCCATTATTATAGAGATGACATAATATCATACACAAAAATAGCATGGAACACAGTTTTGCACACTTAATTTTTTTTTATCGTACACATCTACTGACAGATTCCTATACAGCTGCCCAGGTGTTTTACGCGAACCCACAGGACAGCAAGACATGTACATAGAAAACATTCATGATGATTAAAATGAATCCTACAGAATTTGATCGATGTTGCTACATTTTAAAACGAAGAAAAACAAGGAATAACATGATGTTATTTTCCAAGAAGGTTAGACTGAAGTAAAAATGTATTTTACATGAAGTAACTGAAGTTGCCTAGAACTATGTTTGAATGATCAGTAGGTCCATTATAAAATTTTAATTAAAAGAACTTGCCTAGGTGACGGAATACGATGTTGTAACTTTAGACCTTTAAAGTCAATTGGCAACACGGAAATTTTGTTGTTGATGCTTTGGATAAATAGTATTTGAATTTTGAAATGAGAAGGTTAATGAATGTTCTGATTCTATTTGTGACTACTATTTTAAAATTTTGTCATATTACCAATATCACGAGGTGTTAATTTTGCTCAGTAATGTTTATATTAGGAGATCTTGAATCATTTTGCAAATATATCTACAAAAAAAGCTGTTAAAACATCTTTGATATACATTAGTATATTAAAACTAAATTAAACAAATTAACTAACCAATATCCTAGAAGAACATTTTCTAGAGAATTATGGGAAAAGTACTGTCAAAAACTCGAAGAGATGTTAACACTGCTTTTGGTTTCGCTTTATCTAATTCGTTAATAAGCCCTTTTGCTACAGAAAGTTTCATGGTGATTAAAATAACTGCAGAATGTTTCATATTAATGCTATTACAAAAGAAAGCAAAAACTTTAACTTTGGCGACATTTCTGTCCTATGCTCTGCGAATAAGTGGTCAAGATTTATTACAAATGACAAATATTATTTCTAAATATCAGAAAAATATTAGGAACCAAAATTTATGATTTCCAAAACGACTAAAGCTGGAAAATTTTTTAAAAATTCAGTGGTTTCTTAACTTCATACTTGCAAATTTAGAGTTTTCTATAACAATATAGGAAAATTTCGAGTATCAAGTGCAAATTGCAATTATCTATTTAGCTCCATGAATTCCCTTAAAAGAAAGAAATTAAAATTGACGTTGTGGAAATCAATCAGAAGTTAGCTGATAAAGTAATAACGACTGTAGGTGGTAAATATAAAGTATGTACTTTGGCAAAGAACACAAAACAAATTTAAGGCAAAATAACTGACAAATTGGGAAATGTTAATTTATTGTTAACAATTTTTTTAGTCTTTCGTCTGTCTTCAATATGTAAAAATATAACAATGTATGCAATATTCAAAAACATTAATCATATTTAATTTTATTTTAATTTTTTTTACTCGAATGCATTTTTGAGCGACACAGCAATGAGAAAAACTAGAGGTGACACTGATCAGGAGAATAAAATAAGACATATGCAAAAGGACCAAAGTTACATGTTCATTGACTTTATTACAAATGCAAGGATTTATGCATTTGAAAATGTAGGCACTCGATTAATTTGTTATGAGAAAAATAAGTACCATAACTATTGAAAATAATCCAGGAATAGAAAAAACATTAACATTTCACTGTAACTAACAGTAAAAATATTGGCCACATTGGCCAAACTAGAAGAGTTTATCCGTTTGGGTTCAAAAAGCATGAGAACTATCTGATAAGAAAAGAAATTTCAAAGTCTTCCACTGCTCCGATTTTCGGGGTGCAGGCTATAATTTTAATTCTTCTGAGGTGCATGATCTTTGCACTCTAAGTTTGATTTCTGAACTGAATTCTTTCGTAAATCTTCCTTTCTCGTGGCTCCGGAAACTTTGCTAACGATAATAGTTCTGTTCCTTGTGACAATATTGCTTGGAAAGCTATTTCGTTTTGTTTTTTTTCTCCTGTTTATATTTTGGCCTAGCGTTCTACAGCCCTTTTTATTTCTCCAGTGTTTTCTTTATTCCTTGGTTTCTACTGTTTTCTACTTCTGATGTTGGCAATTCCACTTTTCAATATTTCGCTGCTCTGAAAATACAACACTCCTTAAGCGTCGTTTGCCCACCTTGGTTTACTGCGTCTCTTGATCTTACCCTGGAAATTAAAAAAGTTTTTGCTTTCGAAATTCCATCTCACACCCTTTTCACTTTCATTAAAAGTGAAATTTTAAGCTTATTTCTATTCCAGGACTATTTTTTTAATTATGTTGATCGCATTCTTGATACGAAGATTTACAAAGACAAAACTGCTTTTATTGGAAGTTAAAATTTGTCTCTAAATGCCAAATCATAGGATCACAAGCTCTTTTTTTATATTCTGCTCTGATAATAGCATCGATTTAAATGGAAACGAATTCCCTCACAGTTCCCCTATCAGTATATAATTGCATTATAAAATAAGATTTCCTCTAAATTTCAAATACTTTATCCTTGCTTCTAAACTAAGTTATTTTTGGTTATACAAGCAATTATATTAGCTAAAAGAAATGTCGTACGCCAGAAGCTTCATTATATGTGATGATACAATTAGCTTAAGAAATAATATACAATCCTCTTTGGAAAAATCTCTTTCCTAATCTACGAGAACTTTGATTGACTTCCTCTAACATTTAAAATATTAATAAAAAAATTAATTCTGAAAATTAAAGGACACTCTTACGTGATTTAAAATTAATTGAAAGAAGGAAAATGAAATATTATACATAAAGAAATAATCTCTAGCTACAGGCTTTCTTTCGAAACTTGCTTCATAGCTTCATGCTTCCGCATTAATGAGCACTAAAAAGACTACGTGTGATTGGTTAAATCTGTCATTTTTTGCTAAAAGGCATACAGAGGAATCTAAGAGACCGTTAGCAATTTTAAGATAAAGCACGCTGATATATAATGATGTTTGGGAACATGAAAGCTGACATTTGAAGTTTCTAAGATATTAAAAACAAAAAACAAGATAGAAGTTCTATTATCTATTTTCTCAGGTATGACATGCCTCTAAAAAATATGTTTACAGATTTTATACGGGTTTATTATGCTTGTCAACTATATTTTTTTTATAAATCTGGGAGTATTTAAAATTGTTCATCAATTTATAACATGACTATTAATTTATAGGAGTAAAAGTTTCAGTTTGATTAAATTTACACTATTGTAAACTAAAATTAAAAATTTTAAGATTGAATTGTGAAATTAACTTCGAAAAAGAAATAAAGTACCTCGAAGATTCTTGTAAGTTATATGTGGCATATAAGAAGTCTAAAAGCAAATAATAGGTTGCATTACAAGCACATCAAACCAATAAACTTAAAAAATCTTTTGGTAATGCAGAAGAAACGGACTATAGATACATAATTACAGTTTCAAACTAATTAAGTATGAGACGTTTGTTATAATAATTCTTACACAAAAACTTTTCTTGGAAACTATATTTGTTTGGTTTGTCACAATGATTAGAAATTGATATTAATGTTTTTAGGTTTATATGTGAAAGATAATTAGAAAGAAATCACTTTTATTAAAATAAAAAAATAACCCCGCAACAACCCTTTACCAGAGACAGGAATCGAACTTAATCCTGAAGCTCAACACCGCTTTCCTACCAACAGATCATTCGCTTTTTAAATTGCATACCTTACAAAAGTGTTAAAGTTTAATGTTTTACTTAAAATTGTCTCATTAATATCTACCATCAAATCATCATAAAAGCTAAAACTGGTAAGGGGCATTTAATTTTTTATCCATAAACATTTTTACTATAGATTTCTGTCTGTATAGAAATATTCTTTCAAATTTTGTTACTTGCAAAAAAGAGTATGAGGAAATTTTCAATTGTTTCAAAATGATCTGTGTCTTAATTTGCAGTCTATGTACCAATTTACTCAAATACATCGGAGATTTCTTTTGAAAAATTATCAGTTGCATCATTGATTCCTCAACGGATCTAAAGTAAGAAAAGTTTTCAAATGCTTTCAAAACTTGAAGGTCCGTATCGGTTTGTAGAATTGTTTCTTATAGAAATGCTTATTAAGATACTGATATTTATATTAGACTTATAAAAGGAAATATTTCTTTTTCCATCGAGGATACTGGATTTTTCTCAAAATTATTCCAACTTCGAAATTTTTATGACTCTCCCTTAACCTCTTAACCACAATTTGCAACTGGGACAACTCAGTATCAATTCTGATAATGAGTTGCTGAATTGCCATGCCATACATTCCATATATTTATACGGAGGTGTGAGTGTGGGTAGATATACACTCAACTCTTGCCGTTAACTGCTATAAATTTCATGGATTTAATTACTCGCGATATTTAGCCGTCGATAATTAATAGGAAATCAATGTTTAAAATTTGAAATTTACTGCTTCTCTAAAATTATTAGAATTTATATCTCCTTTATGAATTTATTTAAATTCATAACATAAATTCCATCACATGCTAAACACATACTTTCAGTTTGAGTATGAATATTTGGGTTTCGTATGTCAATACGCGTTAACATACATTATTAATATTGTAATTTAAATTTTTAAAACATACTGTTTCCGCATTAACTGCTTTAGTTTTGGTCTAGATAATAAGTCTAGGAGATAAAATTCTTTTGAAATATAACATCTGAAAAAAAGCTCTATGCAAAAGTAAATTTAAAGGTTTTAAATATTGTGAATGAATTCTATGAGGTTCTGGTACCTTTCCTCTAATGAAAATAGCAAAGAACAAATTTCTTTTTAAAATGTGATAAGATTTATAAGATAAGCGCTTGCTTTCTTTAAATAACAAAATAATGTATATATTCTGAGAACAAAGATGTAATCCAAAAATTCCTTTCAATTCGTATTTCAGCGTCTTCAGAGATGTGCAGTGTTCTGAAAGCCCCCAAGATTCCCAGTTTATAAAATTCAATTTTGAACAAGTGGCTTCGACATGAAATCGTACGCTCAGATAGAATTTTATATCTCCTTTCTGTCATGCAACGTGTCATTTCTATTTCACTGCGTTAGCCAAAAGCGGAGCGATCTTAGAAGGTGTCGTTGCTTTTAAGCGGCATTTAAGATAAGGCATCTTACATGTTCTCGTAGATTATATATAAACATTCGGAAATCTATATATGAATGTATGTATCCTTCTCAACATTATTTTGAAATGCTGTCTATAGGAAATTGACTCTAAAATATTGAATTTACAAAACTTAAACCTTTATAATGTAAGGTTCAAGAAAATGCTTCGAAATTTAATATTAATATGTGCATAAATATTAATACTTTCACTGCAATGTTAAAAGCTTTATTTCATTTTAAGATTTTTGCTATACTTTGGTTATGGGCATTTAATAAAAAAATTCTAGAAAGTGAATTAGATAACGCCAGTGTTCTAACATTTCATTGATATTAAACAGCAAACAATCAGCAATTATAAAACCAATTATTCATCAAGATCTTTAAATCCCTCTTTTTGAAAAATATTCCCTTGAAATTTAGTTACAGTTTTGCTACATCTTTCCCAAGCATCTAGAAAACATAATTATCGTAAAGCGAAAAAGAATTATTCTAAAGCGAAATTTGAAATTTTACGAGTTTTTTTATTCATATTTTCCGAAAACGTTTAGAAATTTAGTGAAGGTTTTTATGCGTATTGTTATAATTTTCTCCAAATTTATTGCTTTAATAAGTTAATTATGTGTAACGAGCATTTTATAGGATCTATATCTCAAGAAGGTTGTTCTATCAACTGAACTATCTCCTACTCCAATGTGTTGAACTGTCATTTTACTAAATCCATTTCTAAAAATTTCCCCTTTCTTTTCGAGATGAAAGATGAAGGATGTTTCCTCTTATTTTTTCATTTCCGTCTTTCTTTCCAATCTTTTCGGGTGTTATTTCTACCGAGAATATTTGTTATTTGTCTCTAAAAAACCCATTAAAGGTCTTTTCAACAGTCGGTCGCCTCTGTAAAGACCGTCTGTGAGGACCGAGTTTTAAAACATGGTCGCTAAACAAAGTCAATATTCTACTAGTTGAACTACACCGGTGATGTGAGGATCCCTAATTTCTGAGGATCTCTAACTCTGTTCTTCCCACGTTCAATACCGAAGTAATAAGGTTTTAACTGCATTCAGTAGATATCATGGTCCTATGTTTAGCACTCATTAGATCTCAAAATAAAAGGTGTAAATTGCATAATTCAACCACACGGTTTTGTTGATGATAAACTACATTTCTATCCTTAACCAGTTCGCATAAGAAGGATTTGAATATTTCCCAAATTGTAATTAATGTTTTAGATTCCAAGATGACAGAGGCATAAGTCACTCTGTTCTCATATTAGGATCTTCTAAATGTAAAAATAACGTACATTTACCTGAGTTTTCGGAAGTTAGGAGTGAATACCTTTTGCACTTCTTCATCTTAGCCCCGAAAATGGACACAACGGTTGATAGAGAATTCAACAATTTCCATCGTGGTTTGGTTAGGGACGAAAATGAATTCTTTTGCCAGTAGAATTGTAGATTATCGATTGCGTTGTCTCTCAAGTATAAAGAGGTAATATGATGCTGAGGATCTCATAATTAGGACAAAATCTCATTCCCGTCTGCTATTTAACACACTGGAAATAAATCTTCAAACTGAACCACTAACGCCCGAAATTAGCCAGTATGAATCATTTATGTTGATTCACTTAAAATTAGCATTAAAACAGTCTGTGAATGAGGAACATAATTTTTAAGTGGCTTTACCTAGGAGGGCGTGGCTTATGCTCGCATTACCTTACCATTCACTTCTGAAAATCACTCTACAGATTGTTCAGTTGTATTTTTATCTGTCTTGAATGGATCCTAAAAAATTCAAAAATACTTAGTTCATAATTAGTATGTCATACATTTCAATGTAACAGATGAGTTACTCATAAATTAACAATATAAACACAGACCAGCATTTCCATAGCTAAAAGGAAAAGATTCTTTTTTTATATGAAGCCTGTGATTTGAACATCGTTCAGTAAAGTAAATCTTTTTCTTCCAACACTGGGTGTTCTGATAGAAAGACTTCAATTAGAATGTCGACTTCATGAGCTGAAAGTTCGAATGGCTTTCTTCTAATGTTCATGCAAGACCAATTTTTCAAAGTCTAAAGCATTGCATTTCAATCCAGGATTTAATTATGATCCAAATGCATGACGCTGGATGTTTAAAAGGCCAATAAAGTAAGATTCATTAGAATTTGGCATTCATTCAAATGTAGCCGTATGAGGGCCAAATGGCTAGAGCGCTGGCATACGGTTTCAGAGTTGGTTCTCTCAACCAACCAACCAACATTCAAATTCCAAGAAAGAAATATATCGAAGACCGTGAACAGTTACTTGAGTTTTGCAAGGCAAAGAACTATCCCATTCAACAATCGTCAGTTCGTACTTTTAAGATGAAAATGTTACATCCTCTTAAAGGATCTTTTAATCTTGGTTCATAAATGAACCAGGTATTAGTAATGAAATTGGCTGTGGGTGGCCAAAAAGTTTGAGAAAGGAAAGTGTCATACCGCTTGATCAAGGGAACTGATCCAGGAAGATATAATGAACGATTCGTCCTGCCTTGAACAGCCATACAGATATAACTAAACAAAATACCTTCAGATAAATACATGCAAAAGATAAGAACTTTTTGAAGGAAAGTGAGTTTTATAACAGAAATAAAAACTAAAATACAATTTAAGGTAGGGGAACCCGGGGTAGAACGGGGTACGAAGTTGAAAATGTGCTTTAAAAATACAAAAGGGTTAATAAAGAGAGCTGCAAATTTTTCTATGAATATATTATAATGTAATAATCACAAAAATACAATAATATTGTAAGAAAATAAATGAACAATATATTTTTTTCAATTTCAGTAAATTATGTCATTTGCCCCGTTCTGCCCCGTGCCCGGGGCAGAACGGGGTAGTAAGGACAATTAATTTTAAAAACATAAGCTAGTGGAAATTCAGAAAAAATAAGTTTGCTCTATATTTATTTAGTTTTAAGTGATTATAAATGTTTAATTAATGTTACGGTTTTCATTGATTGTTTCCTTTTCTTAAGCCTATTCACAAAATTCACACACTAGGACAGCCTCATCATCTCCGCTATCTATTGCCGCACACGAATTATGTGCTCATTTTTTGCACATAGATTAAGTGACACAGCCTTCAACTGACTGAGTAAAATTCACCGCAATATAAACACTCGCAGTCAGAACAATCCCCAGAATTCTTTTTTCTATTTATCGTCAGGCCTTTTCCCTTGTTTTTTTCATGCTTAATTTTATTCTCTTTCTTAAATATTTTTATCCTTGCTCTTTCTTCTTCAGAAAAGTTCTTTTCTTCTTTTTTCTTAATAGCGGCTTTTAACACTTTTTTGTATGGGGAATCTGTTAAGACAGCGGTCTTCCCCTTCTTCCTATTCGTCCTTTTCGTGCTTTCTTTAACTTTTGGAATAGGGATTAGAATTTCAGCTGAAACACGGAATGAAGAGGCCCTGTTGTCAATTGTCATCCAAGAGCAGCCAGGAGTGGCACAATTAGCGTCATCAAATCAGACCTTCTTAACCGGCGTGTCATCGTTAGAGTTGGCTGAAACCTTACCAGTTTTATCATCCAACTTGATATGCATGTGCTTTTAACTGGTGTGCTAGGCGAAGGCAATTCCAATTGCTCAGCTCCGGATGTTATCACCTCTTCACTTGAAGGCCTACCAAGTCCGATGTCAGTTGTGTCTGCTGGGAGAAAATCTGCGTCGGTGAATATGGAAGGGTCAGTTGGCCATATTCCTGTAACTTGGAAACCATTAATAGCAGTTTTCATTGTTGCGCTTTGGATAAAAGATGATCCAAAAAGCGTTGAGATTTGAAAGAGAGTTACGACGTTCACTGGGTTGCTTCGTAGTCATTTTCGAAGCTCATTGCTCTAATGTAGACTTAAAGGCTTCATAAAAGGAACATCAAGTGGCTGAAGTCTGTGAGAACAATGTGGTGGTAGACATAGCAACGAAACGCCACTCTCCCTCGCGCAGTCTATAACCTCAAGGTTCTTCGTATGTGTTGAGTGGCCATCTAATATAAGAAGAACCTAGAAGTCTTTTGATGCTTTTGACAATTTCCCCAAATTTTCGAAACCATACAAGAAATGACTCAGCAGTTATCCATCCAGTGCTGTGCATCTCAACCCAACCTCCTGGTGGGCATCCAAACTCAAATTATTTCTTCTTCTTCTTTCGAGGAAAAATGAACATCGGGGGGTGTGTAAGCTCCGCTTGCCGACATACAAATAAGGCAGGTTACAGTTTCGCCCCTTTCTGAGGATGTTAATAATCCGACTTGACGCTTCCCCTTGCAAGCTATGATCTCTGATTGGTTTTTAAGGTTCACTGAAATGTCCGTTTTATAGCAATTAAATATTTGAGAAGCCGTTGGTTTGTGCTTGTCGAGTAAGTTCGTTACCAACGAAAAAAACTATCGTGAGCTACTTTATTAAATCCCATGACTCTTGCACCAGATGTTGCCTCGGCTTTGCGAACAGATAAAGTAGGATGTCTCTTAAGGAATCCATTGAACCAATCTTCGCCTGCGATTCCATTTTTAAATCTATGACCAATGCTATTTCTTACTGCCAATTCATAAGCTCAGCTACGCAAGTCCTTCATTGTTAGACCGAATCACCTAGCCTCCATAGTTTTTAAGTAGTTAACAAGCACAAGTTCCTGCAAATACATTTTTTAATTTTCCAGCCGTTTTATCGATCTTGTAGTCAGGGTTTTCCTTTCTTTTTTTAACGTATCTTTCAAGAGTAGACTGGAGAACATCAAATTGGTTCGAAGCCTTCAAATACCCAGATTTTCCAGAAATAACCACCTCGACAGCATTGTTCATTGCCTCAGTAGACTATGATTGCCTATTTGTTTTTTTATTATAGTCTTGAACCATTTGAAATCGAAAGAAAAAAATTAGGGGCGTACAAAAAATGATCTCTTAGTTAAAAACATTTCGGGGCAGAATTGGGTACTCTTTTTCAGGTAGGGCTGGTGTGCTTTCGTTATCCAGTTGGTCGTTAAAAGAAGCTTTCAAACGGGGTACCAAAATTCGCGTTATTTGGGTGATTTATTTCCATTGTAATTTAATTCCAAATTGGAAAATTCCCTTAGCCGATTCGAACAGTACATTCTAGTGTAATATCTTTTCAATTCATTTTATTTGTGCCTACTTTGTCGATATAAGTATCACAAGCTTTTGTAAATGAGCATTTTTGTAAATGGGTGAGAGTAAAGATCATTTGTTTCGGGGCTTAAAATAAATAGCATGAGCAGTTTAAAAAGAATGAATAAATAGCATGAGAACTAACATGATAACAAACTTTTATTTATATTTTGAATAAATGTTATTATTTTGTTAGTTTAAATAAGCTCCTCTGATTAAAATTTCTTATGAAAACTTTTTGTGATTTTTTATAAAAAATCAACGTACTTAAAGCAATGAATGAAATGGATGAAAGGAAACTTCATTGCTCACGGCTAAAACACTCAGATTCCTTTTAAAACCGTGGTACAGATTTGCATGAAAGCATGTCTGCTGTATTACCTTATATCATTAGATACCTTGCCCTTTATGTCATCAATTTGCACCTGGGCTAACATTTTCTGGAAACTAACTGAATTTTCCCGGGAAAACGTATAATGTCGTACGTAAAAATATGCTTACAGCTACCACTGTAATCTTATGAAATATATGTATGAGGGTAAAATAACGCTTGTTTCCTACAATCATTATTGCGTTGGCTCCATTGTCCTGGCATATAACGGCTCTAACAACTGCAGGGAGCCCCGAAAACTCATACCGAGAACGCTGAAAAACATTTAATAATAAGTTTTCATTGCAATTAAGTCTGAACTTTGCATACAGCCTGCTGGGAGATAGCTCAAAGAAGTTCATAAATTGCACTTCCATAACCATTATACCAACTTGTTTTCAGCCTGATATATCATTTACATTTAGAATACCAAATAAAACTATTTTATTATCTTGCTTAATAAGATCATATTTGTTGGGAACCTGAAAATATTGACAAACTATAAAAACTTTTCACCATTACCTGATAACTTTAGTTTTCATTCTTAAGTTGAACTAACTAAAAGATTGTAAGTATTTTGATGCTTACAAGAAATGAAAATTTCATACAGTTGTAGGTTGATGTAAAAAAATGAGATTTTCATGTACTCATTACTGTATTTTTAGTTGTTTTAATATGTATTTTCAATTTTTCTTATGTGATTTAATAGGGATAGCATTTGGTAAAAATATACATTTTACATGAAAAATATTCAAGAAAGTTATTATAAAAATAGATTTAAAATGTTCAATTATTTATTCATCTTTTCCAAAATATGCAGTTTTGAAAAATGTACCTCATTTTAAATTACTTATTTTTTCTACTTTTTTATCATATCTCTTGCTGTGATCTATTCGTTAAAGCTTTTATACGTCTTGTATGATAAAAGAAAGCACACATAGAGATGTCAGCTTATGCTGTCAGTACATAAAAAACTTCCCTCCCTCCGACACTCACACAATTATATTCATAAATAATAAGATTCCACCTCATGAAATTCGTCGATAATAATCTATTTTCCAACGAAAGTACTTTATCTAAAAAAAGATGGATATTATCGAAATTTATACATATAAAGCACCTGGCATAGACATTTCAGAACACCCTAAAAGTAAAAGTACAGCTATTATTCGCCATAGTTTTAACTCTAGTGCATGGATTATGACTTTGAGGGGGATTTAATATTTACTATACCTTATCAGTTTCTTCACTTATAATAAACTCGAAAAATTCACAGTTTGAAATGACAATGCTCTAGAAGCTGATGCTAACATACTCGAGTAATTTACGAAGACAAACACTTTTACAAAGCAAAGTGAAAAACAATTTACTGAATTCGTTGAAATCAGAATAAATGCAGAATAGTCGTGTTTGTAATCATTATATATATATATATATATATATATATATATATATATATATATATATATATATGATAATATTATTAATAACCTTTAATCACCCTTTCTGAACTTTCTCTCTCATCTGGTAACACCTTTTCCGACGCCTTGGTGAGATGCTTCGACTTTCCACATACTAACTTCCTCCACCAATTCTGGCAACCTCTCTGACCTAATTCTATTTTCGCGCTTTTACGAGGTAGACGCTGGACTGAATCGAGGTGAATAAGATGTGCTACTTTATTCAGAAATAAATTTGAATTGTTCGTTATGATTTGGAATCCTTTTGTTACGGCCTCGATTGCAGTATGCTCAGGTGATGTCCATTCGGGACATTACACGGGTCCGACAGGATAGGGAACCACACGAGTCCGACAGGATAGGGAACCAAGTTTGGCGTTTGGATCAAGTTATAAAGAAATCAACCATAACTGCTTTGTCCGCTCTGTTCGCTTTGTCACACCTCAGATTTCGATTTCGTAACAGCGTCACCAATACAAGAAGCTGTGATTACTCAGTGGAGATGACCATTCCGGTCATATCATCCAACACCATGAAATTGTTACAGAAATATCGATTACATCGAAGCAAATGAAGATGCCATTGTTCCAGTTCGTTCCAATTTGGATTTCAAGTTTTGTTTCCCGCCTGACCATATTTATTTCCGTCTCGGACTGCGCCATCTTAAAGAAGAAAGTACCAGTGATGAATCATCCGTAATTCAACTATAAATCCCCAAGTAGTGCTTCAAGATTTTTTTATATGTGCGCAATAACCATCAAAAAATTCAATTTCAAGAAAATAATTATGATTTCCGTGTGTACGCCGAACGCTGCACGGAAATCAGGGAAGCTCATATAAGATAATTTCAAATTCACCATCAGAGTGTTTTACTCTTTAAAATGTTTTAAGTAAAGTACTGTATTTTTGTATTACAAAAGTTGGTGTTAAACAGGTCAGTTACTATATTATTTTTTTTGTAATTTCTAATATCATAAGTGAAGCAAGATGAACACTGCCAAAGTAAATGTTGATTGTGATGATTTTTTTAGAATTCCGAATGTTGAAACCGAAATTAACATTGTGCCCTTTGAAGATGGCACTATAGATATAGATTCATGGTTATCGTATTTCAACAAAAAATGTATCGAGGGAAACAAAGATGATGAATGGAAATTAAAACATTTTTCACAAGTTGTAAAATGAAAAGCACTTAACGTTTATATTCGTTATCAAATTAATAATTTTACAGAATTAGTAACTGTGTTAAAAGAAAAAATTTTCACCCCTACCTTAACTACCTTTAGTGATTTTGCAGGGTTAAAATTTAATGAAAACAATGATGATATTACAAAATATTTCAGGAGAAAATTAGAAATCGAGAAAAAGTTAAATTTAAGAAGTGAAATGATCATGGGGGGTTTAACTGATGGCCACCCCAGGGAACTAAAATCTCTAATGACCATTAATTCCTTTACTGACCCATTTGCTTGGCTTGACCAAGTTCACAGACTTGTTAAAATAACAGAATCCACAACCTAGTAATGACACGCCCAGATATATAACTCCCTTTGTTAGAACTCCCCAAATTCAAAACAGAAATGATTATTTAGGAATGATTCCCAAACTTGGAATAGGTCAGATGTACCAAGATATACAAATGATGTTAGAACTTATGCCCCGAGGCCAGACTTACCAGAGATCTAATAATTACTACCAGAGTACTTACCAGAGACCTAATAATTACTACCGATACCAAAGACTATCTAATCCTAACTATCAGAGCAATAACCCTAGATTTTCTAGCCATCATAATTATGATAATTCATCTACTTTGTCTCCCACTCCATGTAGAATGTGTACAGAGAGAGGTATTCCAAATGCTTTTCATTGGCATCAAATTTGTCCATTTAGAATGGATAGAGCTGATAATGAAAGGACTTCACCCCTTGCAATTGAACCACCCCCAGAGAATACTCCTAATTCCTGACTATTGAAGGTGTCAGGTTATTTGTCAAACAATAAATATGTAGACTGTGTCATAGACAGTGGCGCAACTCTGTCAGTGATATCCACCAGAACTGCTCGACAGTTAAATCTGAAAATAACTAGAGGAAGAGGTATAAAAGTTGTTCAAACTCAAGTTCATATTGTAATGAACAAAATATGTAAGGTTAACATGAAAATTGGCCAAATTATCAGAGATATTGTGTTATATGTAATTGACAATAATTTGGACTATGTAATATTAGGTCTAAATGAATGTAAAATTTATGAAATTGATATTGATTGTAAAAACCTAAAGGTAAAACAAAAATCTGTAATAATTAATAATGAATGTAATATGCCAAAAGTAAATATGTCACTCCATATTCAATTCCAAGGTGGACTGTTCAACAGCCAAAATAAGTCCAGTCCTCAACCTGAGTATTTTGTACAAAATAACTATGAAAATGATAGTCAGAATATAATTCTAAATGATACCATACCTAAAACTGTTGACTCTGTAACCAATGTTGTTTCTCAGAATCTTAGTCAAAAGGAAACTAATTTAGAAAACTTGCTAATTAAAAATTCATCCGTATTTTCCAAAAGTAAATATGATGTTGGTTGTATCAATATTGAACCTCAAAGAATTAATTTAACATCTAACTTGCCTGTTTCTCTAAGACCCTATAGAACTTCCCCAAAGGTAGAGGAGGAAATTAAATCACAAATTGATCAATTGTTGAAAGCAGGCATAATTAAAGAAAGTTGTAGCCCATACAGTTCGTCTGTCTGCCTCGTACTTAAACGAGAGGAAGGTAAGAAAACGAGATTGTGCATTGATTATCGAAAATTGAATTCCCTTACTAAAACAGATGCAGAACCTTTGCCCAGAATTGATACTTTATTAGATAAATTGAGTAACGCCAAAAATTTTTCTACCCTTGACCTCAGATCTGGTTTCTGGCATATTCCCATTCACCAAGCCGATACTGAAAAGCTGGCTGTCAGAACAAACTTTGGTTTATTCGAGTGGCTAAGACTCCCCTTTTGACTAAAAATACTCCAGCCATGTTTAACAGAACCATTAGGCGAATTTTAACAAAAAACAAAATTGATTTTGTATGTAACTACTTTGATGACATAATTGTCTATTCTTCTGAGAAATAATATTTGGAACATTTAAGTATATTATTTGAAGTGTTTAAAAGAGAAAATATTAAATTAAACAAAGGGAAATGTGTGTTTGTTAAAGATCAGATAAAATTTCTAGGTTATGAAGTAAAAAATGGTAGAGTAACTCCTGATAATCATAATATTGAAACTATTAAAAAAATGAGAAATCCTAGTAATACCAAAGAATTACAAAGAGTCCTCGTTAGTGTAAATGTTTATCACCGATTCATTCCCAACTATACCAAAATTAGAGCTCCTCTTAATAGATTACTTAAAAAGAATGTTGTGTGGCATTGGGATGAAACATGTTAACTAGCTTTTGATGAGTTGAAAGAAATCTTAATATCAAGACCAGTGTTACTGTTATACGATTCTAGTAAACCATGTCATATTTATGTTGATGCCTTCCAAAGTGCTGTTGGAACTGTTTTGAAGCAACCAGATTAAAATAATATTATTCTCTTTGTATCATACCATTCTAGAACTTTAAGAGATTATGAAAAGAATTACGCGATTACAGAATTAGAATGCTTAGCAAGTGTAGATGCATTAGACAAATATCATTATTATCTCCATGGGCAAAAATTTGTCATACATACTGATCATGCGTCACTTTTTTTGTTAGAAAATGTTAAAAATTTAAAAGGTAGGTTATTCCGCTGGTCCCTTAAATTGATCATGTATGACTACGAAATTAGATATCAGAAGGGTTCTACCAACATTGAGAAGGATATGCTTTCAAGACGTCCCGTTTCTCAACATCTCCAACACTGTGTATATTTACTAGGTTGGAATGAAATAATTCAACAACAGAAAATTGACAATGTGTGTGGTAAAAATAATAAAGAAATTAATGATGGTAATTAAGAAAAAGAACTTTTGTAAAATTGCAGTACCTAAATCCTTAAGATTAAAATTGTTAACTAATACCCATGAAAATTTCGGACATCCAGGAGTTCAAATTATGCTAAATTTAATTACCCCTCAATATTATTGGCCCCATATTAGTGAAGATATAGGAAATTTCGTGAAATATTGTCATACTTGCAAAGAAAAAACAGAAACGATTTGGACTCCTGCAAGAAGTGCCCTCAACTGACCAAACTTTTGAATCTTTATCTATTGACACAGTAGGAGGGTTTAATTATTACAACTAAATCAAAAAATACTTGCATATAGTGATTGATCATGCAACCCGATATGTATGGGCATTTCCGTCAAAGAGCGTAACTTTAGAAACATATGCAAATTGTCTAAGTCAAATTTTTAATGTGCAAATTCCAGAGAAAGTATTAAGCGATAGCAACGCAGCTTTTACCTCATACAGATTGAAATTTTTTTTAAAAAACCATAATGTTAAACAACTTTTGACTTCTTCTCATTGAAAAAATTGAAGTTGAAAACCAATTATAAAAATAAAATATAGAAAGTGTTTTGTGTAAAACAGAAAAAAAAGAGACTACAACCCGGAAGATCTCCAAAACAACTACATCATACTACGACAAAAGACTGTGAATAAAAATAACTTTTGAGATTTTTACTACTAGTTGAACTGTACCCGTCCAGGACTCTGAAAACTTTTCAGACTGTGATACACATGTCAGGGACTAAGACCTGCACAATATTTTTATTTGCATTTGGGACGTCTTTACATCTGTTGTTATTAGTGTTTTCATTTAAATGTACCATTCCATTTTTTTAACTCCAGCTATTTGTTTTATAAGATTATGCAATCTTATTATGCTTTTCATATATATATAAATATATTTTGTTCCGTTTTCCTAGGTTCGATGGAATTGAATAAATTCTCATTCGAAAGTGCACATAAAATAAAATTTATTATTCTGTAAATTCTTCAGGCGCATACACAAATTCAACAAAAAGCACGAAGAAACTGCGGAAACTGCGAAAAAACTGCGTTTAAACAGCGGAATACTCTAAAAATACAAGTCAGGATAACAAATTCCTCAATACAATACACGCCTAACGCACTTTCAATTCATTCAATTCTCAGCAGAAAAGAACACTGAGTTCGAAGGCCATCACAGGTTCAAGTTCATCACATTTCAAGTTCGGCAATTGTGTTTTTCTTACGGTTTTTCAAAAAAACGATCAATTATGCCTCGTCGAAAACAGCGATCATCTTTTGATCAAGTATCCGAGTTCGACAGAGGAAGGATAGTGACCTACCGAGGTTGTGGATTATCTTTCAGGGAAATCGGTAGTCGTCTTGGACGAAACCAAACAACTGTAATGCGGATATGTGATCGTTGGATGCAGGAGGGTACGACGGACCGGCGTGTTCGATCGCATCCACCTCAGCGCACCACTTCACGTGATGACAGGCAAATTGTGCGCATGGCAGTGACGGATCCCTCAGTCACATCACGAACCATAGCACAGCACATGCAGTCTGTAACGCATCATCCAGTGTCTGCGCGTACCATTCGACGCCGTTTACAGCAGAGTGGTCTGTCCGCAAGACGTCCATTGTTTTGTCTACACTTGACGCAGAACCACAGACGTCTCCGCCGACAATGGTACGATGTCAGAAGGATGTGGACGGCAGAATGGAATGAAATTGTCTTTACTGACGAGTCACACTTCTGTCTGCAACACCACGATGGTCGCATTCGAGTCTGGAGACACCGTGAAGAGATCCGTGAAGAGATCTCCGGATCTTTCGCCGATAGAAAACATGTGGTCCATGGTTTCTCTACGATTGACCCAGATTCCATCCCCAGCTGCCACAGCAGATCAACTTTGGCAACGTGTGGAGGCTGCTTGGTCTGCTGTACCCCAAGAACTCATTCAATGTCTCTTTGAATCAATGCCGAGGCGTGGGGCAGCGGTGATCTCCAACAATGGCGGCTACTCTGGCTACTGATTTTGGCAGGAACCACACTTCACAGAAGCCTATAAATTTAATCATTTGAGACTTGGTCAACATGTTATCTACAAAATAAATTTTGTTGTGATATCTCTTGTCTTTCTTGGTGTTGCAATTTGGGAGGCCAGCAGTGTATATATATATATATATATATATATATATATATATATATATATATATATATATATATATATATATATATATATATAAATATATATATATATATATATATATATATATATTGTGTGAGTGTGTGCACGTACACAAAGAGAGAGAGAATATGTGCTCCCTAAACTTTTCCTGCATATATGTATATACATGCATAAATTAGTTCTCTAAATAATTTCATTTGCGTTATATAGCGAGAATGTCTAGTGGTCAGGACGCTGGTTTCAATATCCAGAGGAGAGAGTCCCGCTTCAAGGATACAGTAGTTTACAGATCCACTTGAATGTTGGAAAAAACATTGTTGGATCATTAGGAAGCAGAGAATGAATATTCATGGTAGAAAAACAACAGAATTGTCAGGAAAAAAGTAAATAAATACGTCTGGATAACAGCCCGCGTCGTTACTGTACAAAGGCAAAGAAAGTAGGTGAATGGGAGATACATGTTATTCAAACTAAGAGATTTGCTCAAGGGATTGTTAAGAGGTCATGACAGTGTTTAAACTCTAGAAACACAAGGTTTGGATATCTGTCACGGCTCTAACAGTAACAACTGATAATAGTAAAAAATCTTGTAATTCTATTTTTTCCCATTCGTTGTTGATGAAAAGATTCCCATCTATTACTTTTCAAAAAAGCCTTTTGCATATACGCACTCCTTTATTTTTATTAATCACATTCTTGCATGGGTGCATGTATGCGAGAGAGCATTCTAAAGATACATAATTTTATTAGTCTTTTGTGTGCTTTGCTTCACCGTTATATACCGAGAACATTCGTGAATCCTCAAATACCGTAATTCAGATTCTATGTCCTACATTCCTGGACGCTGTGGAGAAAGGACTCTGTGTTGGGTGAGGGAACAGATTCCATAATCCTTACTGGTCTCCCGGGAGAAAGGCTAAACTCAAGACGAAGGAAATTTTAAAGCCTCTGTTTTTCGCTCAGACTTTCTGCTTCGTTATTTTGCGAAAAGCACAGGTCTGGCATTTTTTGACTCTTTTCCCCGGCAACATCGAGATTGAATATTTTCCCTCATTATAGTAACTGTAACCCTGACATCTCCAAGTCTTTTATTTTTCTCAGTATGGATTCCAATCCGGTTGAGGATCATTGAAAGGGCTATACGATTATACATATGATACATAAATGTTTAACTCATTTCCAAAATACTCTGACCTGTGGCATCGCCAAGTGAAGACTGGTAATTTAGATAAATTATTACGAGAGTATAAAACTAGGTAATTAATTTAACATTTTTTTCATTGGAGAATTTTCACATTCATTGTATCTCTCAGAATTACATAACTCCCGAAACGGGATTTAAACTCTTAACGGTGAAGGATATCATTGTGTGTGCACGAAACATTTTGAGAATTTTATGATAATCAACTCTGGTTGGTACTTCTTACCGTATGAAATCATTCCATTTATTGTATCCTTTATATATAATTTCATTTAGAATGATCTGGGATCACTCTAATAGCTAACTGTTACATATGAAGCCTTCTTCCCATAGCGAATATTAAACTTGGGGAATTATGCTTTGTTGTAAAATTTTTTATTATAAAAATGACTACTTTATTAGGTTTGTAAAGATTTTAACGTCTTAACACGCTTTCTGATGAATATAAATAAAACGTATATCTCATTTATCTATGCATATTTTTGGAAGACATTTGTCTATTGTAAACGATTTTCACCACTACACTACAAGGAGCAAGGTCTTTTTAGTTTTGGATCTCAGCAAGTGAGAGCACTGCGGATCAAATGATTATCATCTCTGAACACTGAGGTCTTCTGTTACTGAAGTTAGAAGTCCATCCTCAACAATAGTTATTGTTGCAGGTATGCTGGATTTTCCTTAACTATCAAATGACGAAGTTTGAATGTAGTTTAATCATGATTATTTTTAAATCAATGAAGATAATCTCATTTGCTTGACAGATCCCCCAAATAGTCCGCGTCGCGTTTAAATGATGCTTTTTGGAAAATAAACGTATAAGGTTAAATTAACTGTTTAAGAAGCCTTTTAATAAACGTTTTGTCAGTTTCAAAATTATATCTTTTATCGTTTATTTCCAAACACTTCCTTCTTCTACTTATTTTTGTTATTCTTTATATCTACTAGAATTTCTTTGAAAACCATCAAAAGACATTTAGAAAATGAATTAGTTACTAAATGGTAAAAATGTATGTATGGTGTATGAAGTATCAGGATATTTTTAAGTGATATGTGAAAAAATTATACAATACATTTATTTCTCTAAATTATTTTCAAGACATGAGAAGTTTGTGATCTATCTCTCAAAAGCCATATTTTGAGAGGGTTCCGTCTATCTGGTTTGAGGATTCTCGTCAGTCTTCCACGGTCCCGTTCTTTCAAGGTCTTTTTCTGGCAGAACTGCTGTCGGAGATTTGATGTTTTACAGGATACATGATATTCACGGTATTCTCGTGAAATGGTAGTGACGAAAATCCAAATTGCAGCGCTACCTCGAAGATGCTTTGTCCCATCTCTCGTGCGCAGACTATAACGCCACGTTCAAAGTCACATAAATCATGATAACCTGCCATTATAGTAGCAGGAACCAATCTAACAGCTTCGCCATATACCTATTGTCTTATATAGGCGCTGCCGACCGCCTCGTGTTACGCTGATTGGTTGCATAGCTCCGTTATTTGTAGACGCATACCTGAACCAGTTTTTTGGCTCTTCAGTGTACGTTCTGACATCTCGAAAAAGGAGAATTCACAGATAATGATATATTGTCATGTTACTTTAAATGATCTCGGTATATATAAGACATTTCGCATGAAGGGGCTTAAGAACTCAATCGCTTTTTCATAAAATCTACTTCATTGTTTTATTTAAAGTTAACAGGGGATTTTCTTCTTATTAGAGATAATTCGAACTTCCATTGGTAACAAAAAACATGCTTTTAATATGTTCACATTGAGTCTGATGATAATTGTCAATATCATCATCAACCTACATGAAATATAAGATTTCATGGCGGGGGGGGTAGTAATAATTTTAAGAGAATTTTAAGAAAAACTCAGAAAATTTTAAGAGTACTCAGAAAATTTAAGTTTTTTTTATTGAAAATATGTAACTATTTATACCAAATTCAACCATGTATTACGCAATTTTGTATTTTAGATATAAAAACTTTTTATTTAAACATGGAAACTTTTTAATATATTTTTCTTGTGCTTCAATTCATTTTCTAATGTCATTTGGGATGTTATCCCTAGACTTCAGGGAGTAATTATCCGGCTGTTCCACTTTGACCCAAAGAAATAAGTTAATTAAAGTAAAAGTATGTAACTGTTTTTTCAAACGCTTGAAATGTTTATTATTTAAGTTATTATATATTTTCCTTTGCTTTCTTTCTCTTACCATGGCTGTTAGATAAATAAATGTTATGCTATAAAAAATTTCAGTGTAGTAAAGCGCTTGATAAGACTTTATCTTTCATTAAAGACTAAAAAATTTAGCAGTTATAGTATAGAGACACATAATCACTTCAACGAAATATCAGTAAATAAAATACTATTTAATTAACTTCACTTAATGTAAGAGCATTATTTTTATATGGTCATCCATGTGAAAAGTGGAGACAGTTTGAAATAATATTCACAAATTAACATATATATATATATATATATATATATATATATATATATATAAATATTTACTTTTAAAAAATTTCTTTTTCGAAACTGAACTAAAATTTTCGAAATATTGACATTATAATACTATGATTTCTCACTTATAATATTCATTTTTTAATCGCGTCCTTTGCGACGATTAAAAATTACTACGACTGGCATTACTTCGATTGGCACCCCTTTCAATCTGATAGAATTATTATTTTTCCTACAGCTAGCCAATAATAGTAAACACTGATTTCTTGTTCTTGACTCTAATCTCTTAAGCGAGACCAGCGATTCTTTCTAAATCGAACACTCTGAAGTGATTAAATAGATCTGATAAAAAATTTCATTTTCAAAAGGCAATTTCATAAGTCCATCTACTTCTGTTACATTTCTTCTAAATTTCCAACCATTTCTGTAACAATTTTTTGTCAAGTTTTTTTTTTCTGAGATTTTTAAAAATTAAATACTCATCACACACACACACACACATATATATATATATATATATATATTTGTGTGAGTGTGTGTGTGTGCGCGTGCGCGTGTGTGTAAGGTTTATATTATTACCTTACCTATGCCTGGCTTTTTTAGGAATTAGATAGTGAAATTTGAGAGTTGGATATTGCTGCGTATTTATAACAGTTTTTGAGTAATGTATTGAGAACTCAGGTGTTTTTTTTAATTAGAGCAGTATCTCAATGCACATAACTAGTTTTAGTTTATGCGTTATTTTACTATACAGGTTGTTTCAGAACTCTGTACAAACTTTAATAGGAGGTAGGGAACACAAAAAGAAAGTTTTTTCGTATATGAATGTATGATCGCAGACTTCATACTGTGGTTCTAAAGGGTGTTGATGAAACAGCAATTATGTAGGGCTTACAGCAGTTTTACAGAAGTTGCTCAAGGATACAACGCCAACAGTAATGCATGCCTGACAATGTCAGCCCGTTGATTGCCGTACATTTTCAAAGATTCCCAGCATTTTGCAAACACTTGCAGCAGCAAGAGCGATTCTTCCGACAAGATCCTCATTGGAGTCAAAGGGAGTCGCGTATACGAGACTCTTCTGGTATCTCCAGAGGAAGAAATCCAGAGATGTAAGATCGGGTGATCGCGGTGGCCAAGCTACGGCTCCACCTAGACCTATCCACCAGTCCCCAAAAGTCCCAAAGTGGTATTCTATTAATGTCGGTGCTGAAGTGGGCAGTCACGCCGTCTTTCTGGAACCACGTTCGACGGCGATTAGACACGAGAATATCGCTCATCAGTTCTAGCAACACTTCTTCCGGAAATATCCAGCAAATCCACCCGTACATTTAATTTGACAGTAGGTATGGTTTTCAGGTAAAGTGACTCCCAAAACTGACATTGAGAAAGAACTTCTGTAGCTACAACGCCATCTAGCACCAAATTACGACGTCTGCGATTCATACATTCATATATGAAAAAAAAATTATGCTCCCTATCTCCCATTAATTTCGTACAAAAAAGTTCTAAAACGCCCTGTACATGTATAAACACAAAATTAAAAAAAAAAACATTCGTAAAAACAAAGTTCGAAAGGAATTATAAAATGCTAAGATTCTACAAAATTAGTTTAAGTAGATAGTTGAGATTACTCCCTTTTAATTAACTAATTCTGTACTGACAAATCCTCAAACAAGTTTTTAGTATTAAAGTTAGGCAGGTGTCGAGAACTCATAAACCAGTTTATAGCAGCATAATAAAACTGAACAACATCGTCACCGCTGTAGGTATACTGTTTCCCATTAAGGTATTTTTCTTCCCAAAAAAGGGAATTAAGTTTCATATCTTGTAACTTTATAAGAGTTTAATCAATACAAGAGGATTTTTATGGATAAATTTATTCCTCATTTTAAAAAATTGATATATGCAGACCTTCAGTACTTTTGGGAGAGGTTTAAAACTTTCGAAAACTGTAAATGTGAGATTCTAATGCATGTAATATCCATCGGTAATGCTGTATTGATTGATTAAGATATTTTTTAGATTTGATACATTTAATCCATCTACCGAGGAACATTCTGCATTTCAAAATAGGTTTGAATTTTGTAATTTTTGATACAGTACGATTTTTTTATATGAGCAGAAAAAAATTATTTGGAATTCTTAAGAAAATTTATGGCTAGTTTTTGTCTAGTGTTAAAATACATATTGAGAGAAAGGACATCCAAGGAACCTTAAGGCTGCTGAGTACTAACCCTATTGGATTCTCTCATCTCCCTGTTAACCTATGGAGAAAATTTATCTATTATTTACAGCTACACAAATAAAAATGGTATTTTCATATAGCCTGAACTTTTCTGCGCCTTGCAACAGGATTCATTTTATAAATTTCTTCCACCAAAGAAATTTATGGACGTTTAAAACACAATATACCAGGTTTTTTCCCAGAATAATTCAAATTTTAAAATATTATTTGCATTTTTCGGTTTTATTTTATTTTATTTTTTTTTTAATCTTTCGGTCCAAATGGGAACTCCTTGGACAAATTTTCTCCATAGATTAACACTGAGGTGAGCGAATCCAATAGGATTAGTACACAGTAGCCTAAGGCCGTCTGCACACGGAGCAACTCAAAAGAAACTGATAACTGACTCAAATCACAAACCAGTCCGTGATGAGTCGTAACCTATGTAATTGAATGGAGCCACGCACACGGTGCAAACCCGTCGACGGGTTTGTAACCAGTTGTTTCGTGTGCAGACGGCCTTAACCTTCAAACGGTACAAAAGCGGTTTGAGACGAAATAGTAGATGATACGGTCGAGTTGGATCAGACCCGATGTCTTTTTTGACGAGGTTTTTGGTAGAAATAAGTACACAATAAGCATTTTTGTTGTATAATATCATTTATTGATAATATTTTACATGAAATGAAAACCTTTTTGTAGAAAAAACGACCAACGAATTATAATTTTGCTAAACGAAGAAAATATCTCTGGCATTTACATAGAATGTTGTATATATTAGGTCTAATATGTAGTTTAGTTTTGTAACTAGTTTTAGAAGTTACTGAGCCAAATTTCTGAGCACAAAAATGTAAAAAATAATATATACTGACATTTTTGGCCTTCAAAATCTAAATTAAAAATTAAAAATCTTTTTTTAAAAATGACTAGTGATCATGAATAACGTTTTTCGACAAAGACACTCATATTTACTGCAAACTTATGACTGCTAACGCTCCAACACCTGTTGTAAGATTGCCTGGTAGGGTTCCTTGCGAACTCGATCTCTTGCAATGAGATGGGAGAATACGGGAGGGGGAAAACACACCTCTGGGTCGAATCCGACCCCCCCCCCCTCCCCACCGTACCGTTAGAGGGTTAATAAGTGTTGATGCGTATTAAGTAATCTTTTAGATAATACTTCGAGGTTCTCAGTTGTATTTATTTGATCTCGTAACTTTTTCTTCTAGTTACAGGGGTGAAATATACTACTTCAAACTCATACTATTACTAACTTAATACCTTTTTGAACATACTTTAAACCTTGAAATGGCAAATTGTGTTTTATGAACATGGAAAATTGCATTACTGAACGTCTTAAAGAAATATTATTTCTATTATTGGACTTACCAATTTTCTCTTTTCGGGTACAGGATTTTAAGTATTTCAATACATAAATCAGAAGCATATGCTCAAAGAATGAGCCATGTTCGAACAAATAATGCACCCTTAAATACTGACAGAAAATAAAATATTATAGCAACTGTTCTGTTGCAACTTCTTAAAGAAAGAAAATTCAAGGTATATGGAATAAAGTGAATTATGAGCACTAATGCGAGTGTGTCTTTCTTAATGCACTTGTGAATATACTTATCGTAGCCACTTGTTTCGATTTTATATGCAATTCAACCTAGGTTTCTTAATTACAACATTAACCCATGAAACAATGTAGTTTTTCCGAGTTATTTCTTACGTTGTGTTACTTTTTCCCCTGTGATTCAGTTTAGGCTACTATTCTCGAATGCTCTCTCCTCTCAAGTATAGTTTTATTTCAAATATACATGAAATATAGCCTTAAATTCATTAAAAATCGTTAAACTAAACACCAAATCAATAAGGATTTATTAATCCGTGTCACTTATTCAATAGATTAGCTTTCTAATAAAATATGCCTATGTTGGGATACTTGTTATTTGATTATACATATACTTGGTTCAAAAAGTTATGCTGCAAATGTTTCAGCTTTTTACTGGCGGATTAATTCAAAACAAAATGTGTTCAAATCTGCCTCATTCAATGGATGTAAAATATTCGCTCAGAAATACACTTGTTTAAGTTTCATGAAGGTACCTTCGAGTTATGATTCTCTCTATGAGATGAAAAAACACATATTTTGAAATCAAGATTAACAACAAATTTTCAACCAGACTTAAGTTGATATCTTCTCAAAGCAAAGGCTTCACGTAAAAATATGCCTCACCTGAAACGGCTCACCTGAGAAGGGTTTTTTTTTAAACTGAAGTTTACGTTTGTGAGAAAAGGGCCTGAGGAAAATTACACATTTTGTTCCTTTAAGGAAAAAGCACTTACGCATTCTTCGAGCGTAGCAAGAGCAGCCTTGGTCTCACTCCTTCAAACTTTTGAAATCCCAAAACTCAAAGAACATTTGAAAGGAACATGATTTGCGTCCTTCAGAGGTGCCAAAACTACCGTTTTGACGTTACATTAATAGACGAGAGAAGGATTCTTCAGGGTAAGGGTGGTGAAATGAGAAATCCCTTTCAAGAATCACGTAGTCTTTAGTAAAGGATTTGTTAAAAGGCAATAGCTTCCCATTTAATAAAAATGCCAATGGTTTTTAAACAATTCTTTTGGACTAATGTTTTGGCTTAAATATTCAGTGTCTAACAAAAATGATCTGAAACCCTAGGCTTTATAAAATACTATAAAAAATAAAAAGTACGTTAAACTGTGACTGTAAAAAGTTCTTTATTTTCTTTTAGGAACCCGTTCACCTAGACTTCTTTTCAAGCTAGTATTTTAATAAAAAAAAATACTGAACAATAAAACTAAACTTTTCTGTGAAAAATGCAAAAATTATCTCTCAAAAGTCCTTTAACACTACTGAAATTGTAAACAGATCCATCGACATTAAAAACAAAGGATAAGTTTATTTTATTTTGGATAAAAACAATCAGAAACACTTAAAATACCGTCAGCTTCGATTATTCAATGAAGTCTTTTTAGAATTTTTGTTACTTCAGGGTTTTGTTGCCATGGTGAATCCAAGAAAAGGAATGGCGTTAAAAATTAGTTTATTAGTTCTTAATTTACTTCAGAAAAAGAAAATCTATTAGAAGAATTGTTAAACTAGATCATTTAAGTCGTTCAGGAGTTTTTTATGTAATAAAGTGATATAAACCAGAACATGGAGTTAATAAAAAAGAACTGGGAGATTGGAAGTTGTCCCATGCAATAAAGCGTTTAATTGTCAGAAATGTTTTTAAAATTGCAAGACTGAGTGCTCCCAAACTTATTTCAGAATTCCATGAATCTTACTGACAATCTGGTCGAGAAACTGAGAGAAGAAAAATCAAATATACTAGGTATCATATATATATATATATATATATATATATATATATATATATATATATATATATATATATATATATATATATATATATTGACACACTCTGTCACAAAAAATATATTCACCCAGAAAAAATCGAGCTAATATCACGAAACTTGGCAGGAATGTAGTCTGGTAAAACATATGAAAATGATTAAAATTTCGACGCCAATGAGACACCGGTAAGCGCGCTATGCGCATATGAGATGCGCAGCTGGGAGAGTTTAAAAGCATGATTGCTCGTGCCATAGGGTTATTCAAACAAATCTGTTGACTTGGATGGACGTTATTGTGACTAGAGATGCCTCTGAGACGTAACCGCCGACAGTACGAACAATTGTCGGACTTTGAGAGGGGGCGTATAGTAGGCCTCAGAGAAGCAGGTTGGTCGAACAGGCGTATCGGCCGCCACCTCGGAAGGAGCTATATGGTAGTTGCTCGGTGTTGGCAACAATGGATCACGAAAAAGATAGTCTACCGTCGCAGAGCGTCAGGGCATCCCAGGAACACAAATCCGCGCGAGGATCGCGCAATCATAAGAGCGGCCACGTCCGCACCAACAACGTCGTTAGAATCGGTTCGACGCCATTTACCACCGTTCAGACATCCGGTGGTATCAACGGAAACCATTCGGAGACGACTGGCCGACGCAGGAAGAAGGAGTCGACATCCATTAAGACGTCTACCGCTGACCCAACATCATAGGCAGTGTTGATTGGATTTTTGCCGACCTCGGGCAAGCTTGAGTGTGACCGACTGGAGGCATCTGGTCTTCAGCGATGAAACCCGATTCAGTCTCCATGCTGATGACTAGCGCATACGCGTGTGGAGGCGGCCAGGTCACCGGTCCGATCCGGCATTTGTTGTCGAGAGGCATACGGCTGTTACACAAGGTGTGACAGTTTGGGGAGCGATTTGTTGGGACACACGATCACTTCTAGTCGTCCTTCAATGCACTTTGGTGGCACGCAGTTACGTGGACGAGATTTTAACACCAGTTGTACTGACTATAATATAAAGTCGCCCAGGTGTCATTTATTAGCAACACAACGCTCGTCCATATACTGCGCGACTCTCCCAAGAATGTCTTCAAGGATATGACATACTCCCATGGTCACCAGACCTTTCGCTAATAGAGCACGTCTAGGACGTGCTTGGAAGGCAACTGCATCCGTCCCGGAATACTGGTGAATTAACTGCCCAGTTGCAAAGATTATGGCATGTTCTTCCGCAGGAGGTCACAGAAGGCCTCATTGATTCAATGCCACGCCGTGTTTCGGCTTGTATAGCTGCCAGAGGTGGATTTACTACTTACTGATTTGTAACCTTTTTCATGCCATATCTTTTTAATAAAACGGTCTGTTCTTCTGAATTTTTAATCATTTGCTTATCTCCTCATACACTACATACATGTTAAGTTTCGTGATAGTAGCTCGTTTCCTTCTGGGTGCATATATTTTTTGTGACAGAATGTATATATATACTAGCTGAGTGGCAACCCGATGTGTTGCTTTTTTTGATTTAAAATGAAATGGCTTTATATCTTAAAGATTAAAAACTGTTTATTCCCTTTTAAAAATATATTAGATTTTAAAAAAAATAATTATTTAAAATTTCCTTTTTCAAATTTTGCATTTTAAACAAAAATCTCATTCAATTACAAAAAAATTCTAAAGACTTTAACTTCTCCTTTCCTAAAACTAAAATTATTTCTGGTACTTCAAATTTATTTCAATTATGTTCTTGTGGATTTCAATTATGTTCTTCTAATATGTTCTTGCACCCGACGGCGGCTGGTTTCGAACCCGGGACCTTAGGATTAGACGTCAGGAGCGATACCTCTGAGCCACCGCTACTTCGGTGAACGGAACTTTGAGAAACGGAAAGGAGCTGGCCCACCCGGAATGTCAACTTTTTCTCCTGTCCTCTTCTATTGAGTTCGGCAGTTTTAATTGAATAATTATAAAAGTTTAAATTTTTGAAAGTTGAGGATAACATTAGTGCACGCGTCTCGACCGTCCGCGTATATCGGTACCAGTCGCGATATCCTGCTATGCTCGGTTCGCGAGATTAGCCCGTCCCCGTGTCTGCTAACTAACAAACTAACATTTGTTTACCTTCAGCTGTTAATAGTAAGATATATATATATATGTGTGTGTGTGTGTGTGTGTGTGTGTGTGTGCGCGTGTGTGTGTGTGTGTGTGTGTGTGTGCGTATGTGTATGTGTGTGTGTACACACATACACATACGCACGTATACGTATACGTGTGTGCACGTATACGTGTGTGTACGTATATTTACACTACCTACCAATAAGTGTCCGGACACCTAAGTATTTCGCTTATTTTGCAAATTCTGATCGGTAGACGACTAGGATATAAGTATAAAAATGTAGTTGTTGAGTATAGTAGTTGATTATAAACGGAATGGCAACTGGTTATGAGCCCAGTGATTTTGAGAGGGGAGTTGAGTTATAGCAGTGGTTCTAAACCTGGGGGGTCGCCCCCCTGGAGGGGCGTAGAAGTATTTCAAGGGAGGCTTGAGTTAAAAAATATAATAAAAAGTAAAACTAACTCTAATTTAAAAGTAAAACAAACTCACCTAGATCTTTGATTACCTCAAATATATTTGATCTGTGTTTAATTCTTTGATTTCATATGTTCTAATAATAATATGTTTCAAATTAAGTTATGTGTAGTAATATTAAATTTTATTTATGAAATTATCTATCCTATATTTTCATTTAATAACGAGCTTCAGTTTCAAATTCCGATTGTACTACTTGTATTGTGTACCACATATGTTAGTGGGGGGGGGGGGAGGCTTGACCTCACATCAGTGTTCAAAGGGGGGAACAGAGCCTGAAAGGTTGAGAACCCCTGAGTTATAGCATGACTCTATATAAGTGGAAAATTTGGAAGTGTCATTAGCGTTGAATTAGAGAAACCAGAACCAATAGTAGCTGATGTTATCAGTAAGTGCAGACATTTCAGCATTACTACAGCCAGAAAGCACCCAGGTAGAGAGTCAAAATTGGCGGATATAGTCGAGAGAGAGAGAAAGATGCGTGTTACAACGCATAACCAGAAAAAAAACAGGTCAACCTCGCTGGAAAACTTTCTTAAAGAATTCCACAGAAGCACTGGTACTTCTGTCTGAGTCAATACTATTCCAAAAGAACTTCATGCACTGATGTATCAAGGCAGAGTGGCGTCTTACAAGCCAATTTTCACAAAACCCAATTTCGAAGAATCGAGTAGCAGGATTACACACACACACACACACACACACACACACATATATACATATATATATATATATATATATATATATATATATATGTGTGTGTGTATGTGTGTGTGTGTGTGTGTGTGTGTATATATATATATATATATATACAGTCAAACTTCGATATCTCGAACTTGAAGGGAGAGACAAAAAAATTCGAAATATGGAAACTTCGAATTATCGAAAATCGCATGTTATCAATAGTAAAACAGAGAAACAAGCTTTTTTACATACCTTTTCAAAAAGCACTCCATTTTTTTTTATTTTAATAAACACTATTTACAAAATTATTTGAAAAAAGATTCAATTGTTGTTTTCTTCAGAGAAGAGTATGAAATTTTATCTATTACACTTTCTAATAGGACAGTGGCTTTAAATGTGTCCTCAGGCATATTTGGCTTACTTTCAACATAACTCCTCAAAGTGTCCACTGCAAATAGTGCTTCTTTGTTCGTCACATTTCGTGGCAAATAGAGTATTTCTTCCTCCTTCCTCTTATAATACAGAAGAAACTTTCGTCTGAGAGATGATGTCCTTGTCCTCTCACTGACCACACACTATTACTGCATCATCTACGACGACAAAGTCATTGAATTCCATGTTATCTAGGTTCATGAGTCTGGTTAATCATTTCCAATCATTTTCGGCGCAGTTTTCAGCAGGGTGGTTGATATTGATTATCTTTGTACTTTTGAGGTCTTTTAGGCTCGGTGCACACGAGCCATCCGGTGTTGTTGCGGCACCGCAGTTGCGATCAGGAGTACATAGAGTTGAACTAACTGACTCACACGGACGTAGACGTTGTCGGTTTGTTCAACTCTTTTCTACTCTTGATCGCAACTGCGGTGCCCCAACGACACTGGATCGCTCGTATGAACCGAGCCTTATGAATCCAGCCTTTTTAAAGCTATTCATCATCGTAGACGAAGACACAATGTTCTAAGCTGGTCAAAAATGTAATGTTGTTTCATTTTTTTAAATTTTCAAACTAACCATTACTGCCTTTGAAATTTAAATAACCTAATTCTTTTGCAAAAGATTCAGCTTCATCTTTGATTAAAAGTCCATATAGGGGGATGTTTTGAGTTCTACATTGAGTAATACACATCATTAGGCACTTCTCCATATCAGGAAATTCACTAGTTTTGAGCTTCTTTCGCTTGCCTAAGCCGTTATCGAATTTTTCTAGGATAATTGCTTTATTCTTTAAAATTGTTGACAATGTGCTGCCTGGAATCCCAAACTCTTTTGAAATTTCTTTTTTCTTTTTCGAACTTTTTTCAACTTCATCGATAATTTGCTTCTTCACTTGAATAGTAAGCGTTTTCAATTTTCGTTTGTTAACCATTTTGAACAGATGATTTGCAGAAGATCTCACCTTCTCCAAATGTTGTTTTCGAACGATTTTTAATTTTTTCTGCAATAACCAAGATAAACAGCAAGGAAACTTTTCAGCCTTTACAGGAGCGGCACTAGCTTGAATGTGATACAGAACAGGCATGCATTCACAGGTGTAGTTTTTTCTTTCACCCCTTCTTGCAATGATAAGAGATTCTACATTCTTCTTGAAAGCCACCCACCTCTTGATTTTTGTACATGTCTTCATTTCTTGTTTCGTTAAAACCACCCTAACCCCTCTAGAAAGTAGCGCCTCTAAAGTTAGAGAATAAAAGGACGGAAAAAAATGGATAGGATGGAAGACCACTGCATATGCATGGCAACTGATTGAAAAGAGACAAGGAAACAATAAAGAAGAATTTCAACTCCCATCTTGGCGGGTCAAGAGAAGATGTTGTTTCATTGTGTTATCTTCCGTCTTTATATCCCTTCATTTTAAAATTTATGCAGGGTTTTACCACTGTAATTTTTTAATAGCTTTTCTATTTTTTAGAAATTTCTATTTTTTGGATTTTTTTTTTTAATTTAGAAAAAAATTTCTTTTCCATTTACGTAAAAAAATTCAAGTTATCGAGGGATGAACCCAAAAAATTCGTCAAAACAAGGTTTTTTTTAAAATTGAGTGCATAGGAAATTTGAAGGGAATCTTTTTTTCTTCGAGATACCGAAATATTCACGAAATCGAGGTTCGAGTTAGCGAGGATTAACTGTATATATATATATATATATATATATATATATATATATATATATATATATATATATATATATATATTATGTGGAATTAAACAGGTAATAAAATAGAGAGATCGTATAGTGGCACTTTTAAAATTGTTAATTGGAGAAACACATTCTGACACATGTCTGAGATAATTAGAAAAACAGACTCAAATTTAATAAATAACATTAGCATTTAATTTCTCTTCTTATTATTTAAAATTAATTTTATCGTTGGTCACAATTTGCACAGAAACAACATAATAATTATCTACATACATTGGGAAAGTATTTGAACACATAATAAAACCTAGCTACATATATTAGTTATCCTGTGGTCTCGCCTGATTAAATATATTACAAATTATTTTTACTTACCACCACCCTTATTGTAGACTGATAATTATCTCTCATTGTTTTACTAAACTTGGTCCAAAAGCAGACCAGAAATCTCGAGATACCTCAGCATACAAAGGTGACTATGGGCGAAGAGCGGACAACCTCGAGTTATATCACAGTCGCAGCTTTTTGTTCAACAACTGACTCAAAAAACCGTTAAAACTTTCTAGTACTGAAAATCGCAGAGGTCAGAAAATGTTCTAGGACAATTAACACCTTTCAGACATATGATTTGTTAAAAAGATGGTTGCTGTGTCGTTCCTATGGAGGAACTATGTCCCCCTAATGACCGAGAGGGTGGCAAATAATTCTCCCTTCTTGTGCAAATGACCTTGTGTACTACAAAATAAAATAAATACACTTATAAATGTGCATGGAAGCGAATTAATGTTATTTCGAAATTATGAAATCAGAAAATAGTATTTTTTCTTTAGAGTTGAAGCAGAATAATAATCAAAATAATTACAAAAGTCGAGTTCCATGTCACACACACACACACACTCATATATATATATATATATATATATATATATATATATATATATATGTGTGTGTGTGTGTGTGTGTGTGTGTGTGTGTGTGTGATGGCACGAATGGTCATCACCTCAAAATACTGCAAACATAATGGCCGGAAAATAATAAAGTCGGCTTCAGGAACAAATGGATTTATTTTGCGAAAGCAGTCACACATCTTATTCACTTCGAGTCAGCCCAGCGTCTAAATCATAGCGCGCGAAAATAGAATTAGGTCAGAGAGAGGTTGCCAGAATTGGCGGAGAAAGTTAGTATGGAAAGGCGAAGCATCTCGCCAAGGAGTCGGAAAGGTTACCAGATGAGAAAGGAAGTTTCAGAAAGGGCGATTAAAAGATATTAATAATATTATCACACACACACACATATATATATATATATATATATATATATATATATATATATATATATATATATATATAAGTTCCATGTAAGTATTGTATAATAGAATTTATTTTTAATGGAAGAGTTTTTGTGATTCATAGCCTTATAACACTATATAGTCGTGATATTTTTTAATATTTTTTATATAATCATGATATAAATGATAAATGTTTTGATTAATTTTCACATCGAACAGTATATGACATAACAGGAACACACGGATTCTTATTACCCGTAATTAAAAAATATATAGATTATTTATTATTTTCACTGTGTATATTAAGAAGCTGTATGTTCTTCTTATGAGTTTCCCACAAGTTCCATGTAAGTAATATGTAATATAATTTATTTTTTAATGGAAGTTTTTGTGATTCATAACCTTATAACACTACTTCATATAATCATGATTTTTTTAATATTTTTTATATAATCATGTTATAAATGATAAATGTTTTGATTAATTTTCACATCGAACAGTATATGACATAACAGGAACACACGGATTCTTATTACCCGTAATTTGAACATATATAGATTATTTATTGTTTTCTCTGTGGATATTAAGAAGCTGTATGTTCTTCTTATGAGTTTCCCACAAGTTCCATGTAAGTAATATGAAATATAATTTATTTTTTAATGGAAGTTTTTGTGATTCATAACGTTTTTCATACAATCAGGATATTTTTTAATATTTTTTATATAATCATGATATAAATGATAAATGTTTCGATTAATTTTCACATCGAACAGTATATGACATAACAGGAACACGCGGATTCTTATTACCCGTAATTAAAATATATATAGATTATTTATTATTTTCACAGTGTATATTAAGAAGCTATATGTTCTTCTTATGAGTTTCCCACAAGTTCCATGTAAGTAATATGTAATATAATTTTTTTTAATGGAAGTTTTTCTGATTCTTAGCCTGATAACACTACTTTATATAATCATGTTTTAATTATTTAAAACATTTTGATATGACATCGAAGCCTGCTTTTAAAATGTGTCTACAGGAGATGAATTTATAATATTGTTAGATATAGCACTCAATAAAAATGAGACAAGCGCAGATGTAGGAAATGTACTTTCAGTCAGACATCGACAAAATATATGGGTGATTCTCAGCATAATCTTTATCTTATTATCTTATTCTGTGTCTCGATCTCATATTACTCAATGCGGAGATGATTTTCTTCTATAAATATTCCCCATTTGGCTCTTTCAGTTGATGCGATTTTATTTGCGTAGTTTTATGTGTACACAGTTATTGTCCCCTGCATATAAAAGGATTATTATGTGTCGTGCATAGTAGAATCTTTTGTTTGTTCCCTCTTCATGACTTTTTTTCTAGAGTGACTTTCGGTGAAACATCCCTCCTTGTGATCGATCAGATCATAAATATCTTTATTTTTTAAATATTTATATTTAAAATTACTAGAATATAATTTTTTGCAATTACTTGTGAAATGTAATGAAATGTTGTAGTGTTAGTTTATGTAATGTTTAATCAAATATAAGCAAAATACTGCATTATGGAAGGGGAAAAGTAAAAGTTAGTTTTGAATTTTTATATAATATTGTACAAGACCTATTATATATATTTCTTTGGAAGCATTACATGCACATTCATGAACTACAAAGTTTAAATTTTCTCACAGATGAATATGATGTAACAAAATCCTTTTGAAATTTTCATGCGGGGAAGAATCATGTGACTTGATGAGTTTCTGATAATGGCCCTATGTCTTGTAAATTAAAATTTCTACAGTGTAGAAATCTAATAAAAACCTTCAATGCAGTCCATCATGCTTAAGATCTGTCTCTAAATGCTCAATGACATAAGAAAAGTAATTTTTCAGGAAGTTTTTCCAGGCTTACGAAAAAGGCAGTATCTCGACATACAGATGATTCCTTGAAAGCAATTTGTGTGTCCAGAATCTTTAAAAGTGCATCTATTGAATAGTGAAAGGACCCTTTAGCTTTGTGAACAGGGCATCGTACTTAGTTGCAAGATCAATAAAGCTGTGTACTACTAACAAACAAGTGTATGTTAATTCTAGAAAATTATTTATGTCACAGGCATATGTTCTCATCAAAGTTCTTAAGTAAGTGTTTATAAAGGTGGTAGTGTCTTGGGATGGTAATAAATATGATTCGCGTCCCATCCTGTTCCATGTTCTAAGCAAGACTTCTAATAACCTAGCTATATGGAGTTATCCGAATATAGAAATTTCTAACCGCTTCTGAGGAATTTTTTATCGATATCCTGTAGGCCTACCTTTGTCATACAAAACAGCGGGAATTTGATTTCGGCAGACTGATATGATTCCTGTACATAAAATACTACAATTTGGTACCATTCATCCTGCAACATATGACCCAACTGTTCCAGTGATGTTGGAATGGGAGAACTTGATCGAATCCTTTTCACCAAATTTTCCCACAAGTTTACAGTAACTTGTAGGAGCGTACAGATAGAAGCTTTACCTTATCTTCATTCTCATCAAACAACATGCTAACGTATATCGCATTATGCACGGGTGCGTTATCGTTTCGGAAACACAGGTAGAATAATGCCTGCACTATAGCAATAGATGTGGTCCACTAGAATGTTTTCGTGTCTTTCTATTACAGAACGCTGAAGAACAAGTAGAGGTCCTAAGGACCAAGAGATAGCACCCCCACAGCATCAGACCGCCCCCGCCATGCTTCACAGCGAGCACCAATCAGTCGTTGCGGTGTACTTAAGAAAGTGTTCCCTAAACGTACACAGTCCAAGTCGAAGCAAACAATATGAAGCCAGATGACATGTTGCCAGTCATTTTAACTCCAGTTTATATGTTCGTAGCCCAATCTGACACGTTTTCTTGCATTGGTGTCAGAAATGAGTCGCCTCTGGATTGCAGCAAGACTATATATACCAGATTTATGTAGCCCCTAACAAACTGTTATTACCGAAGAGAGCGCCACGATTGGCGAGGGGAAACGGCGAGACCACCGTTTACACATTCGCCCCCCGCGATTCGACTCGCTTCTATCGCGACTGTGTAAATGCGGTGTTAAAGAATCATTCTTTCATACCTCTCACGTCAAAAACTTGAGGCTTCTGTGTACTAACCCTATTGGATTCGCTCACCTCAATGTTAACCTATGGAGAAAATTTGTCTACTATTTACAGCTATATAAATGCTGAAAACAAACTAAAAAGGGTATTTTCAGATAGCCTAAACTAGGGCTTGTGGCGGCCCAGTGGTACAGCGCGCTGGTTTTCGGTGCTGAGGGTGCTCGGATCGAATCCTGGCGTCGCGCCACGAAAAATGCCTCCGTTCGTGTCGTCCCTTTATAGGGGGTAATGCTGTCCGCCTATATGGTGCCCCCACAATAAAATGGTCAGTAAAATGGCGGCGTAATATAGGCGAATGTCTGACGACAAGTGCCTACGCATTGCGAAAAAAAAAAGATAGCCTAAACTTTTCTACACAGTGCAACAGGATTCATTTTAAAAATTTTGTCCACCAAAGGAATTAATGAGCGTTTAAAACACACTATACCAGATTTTTCCCCGGATAATTTCTTTCTCTATTACGGCGGCAAATTTTTAAATATCTTCCAATCCAAGTTGGTAATCCTTGGACACTTTTTCTCCCTAGGTTAACATTGAGTGGAGCGAATCCAACAGGGTTAGTACACAGCAGCCTTAAGACAAAAGTAAAGACATTTTTTTCCAAACTGGCTGACACTCTGTCCTGAAAACATTAGCCTATTCCCACCGCAATTTTGTTGAGTACTTAATTAAGGGAGCCCCATACCGCTCAACCTAAAGAGGTTAGGAAAAATTAATAACCAAATTTCCGACAAAGCTTCCCACGTGGTATCGTGGTTAGCGTCTTGAGCTTCCCCTCTGTGGACTTGTGTTCAAATACCGAGTAAGACTTGGTTGTTACTGTATCGTCCCCCTCATAGGGAGCAATGCTGGTTCACCTAAATGGTACTCCCATAATAATGTTGCCAGCAAGACGTGGTGAATAACAAAAGGATGAATGTCTCACGTCAAGTGCCTCACCCGCATTAGAAAAAAGATCCAACGAAGGATGATTTTTAATGAAGCTTCTTTCTTACTTTTCTCATAACAGTTGATAAAAAGAAGTCCACTTTAGATGAAAATTACTAAGCTTTTCTTAAAAACATTGATATTAGTTCTGTTTTATTTTTACGAATCAAATATGTATTTTGTTTTTTAAAAATATTTCTCTTCGAACCTTTATTTCCATTGCTTGCAGCTCCTCTTCGTTTTAATCTCAGAAAAAGTATGTATAAGACATTCTCCAAAATGCACAAATACTAATATTCTGAGGAGCTTGATGGTAATTACATATGAAGTTTTCGTGCCTAGTTGTGCTTGCACTGCAGACGAAACATATCAGCTCTCCAAAAGGTAATTATATCATCCGTTTCCATGGTAGCAGAACTGAAAGCTTATGATTTTATCAAGCATGTAAAAGTATATAGCAACTCGCTGAAGAAAGATCAGCTTCAGTAATAAATCAGAAAAGTAATAGAAAAATGACTGTTTCAACGCCTTAAATATAAAAATTTTGTATCTCTCAGGAAGAACTATGAATAATTTGTTTAACTTTCCCCTATTTCGAGTTGTATATGGAACTTTTATCTTGTTCAACTAAAAAAAGGAGTTTTACAGAGATATTTCTAATAATATGGTCACTTTGGATGTTTCTGTTGGAATTAGTACGTTCACTCTTTTCTCCTACTATTTTGAGCCTTCAAGAAACATTGACCTAGATCTTCATAAAATTAGTCAAGTTTTTACGTACAAAAATCTCAATCGATTGATTTGGTGTATGGACTCCAATAGTAAATCTGAACTTTGGTTTAGTCCCTCTTCTGATGCTCATGGATATAAATTAAGTGATTTTATTTCTGCCAACAACTTATTTGTTATAAATGAAGACTGTGGACCTACTTTTCGTGCCACCCAATGTTCAAGTTACATTGATGTTACAGTTGTTGGTACTGATTTACTTGAGGATACTTCATGCTGGTGTCTTTCTGCAAATGAATCCCTTTCCGATCGCATGGTGATAGAATTTCAATTTTGCCTTTCAACTGACCGATGCGACGCTTTAGATATTCCCTTTATAATATTCAATACAAAGAAAGCTAACTGGTGTCGTTTTCGGAATGTTTGCTCCTCCCATGTTGCCCGTTTCCTTGACATTCTTAGTCGCTGTACTGATGGTTCTTGTCTTAATACTATTGTTGAAGAATTTGGCCCGGTTCTTTTCAATGCATGCTTATATTCAATGCCTGTTAAAAATCATGGCGTGCACAATGTTCCTTGGTGGTCTGTTGAAATTGGTTGTATGAGAAAGAGGCTTAATGCAGCCAGGCGTAGATTTCAACGTTCTAGAAATCCGATTCTAAGGGAGCTGTATAAGTGTAAATATCTTCAATATAGAAAAGAATATAATCAAATGCTTGCTGACGCTAAATCCAACTCTTGGAAGACATTTCTTTTGACCATTGATGTTAATAATGTGTGGAATAAAATTTATACTTACGGTGTTAAAAGAAATTTCATGAAAACAATTGAAATAACGGGTATTCATCTACCGTCAGGAGAAACAACAAACTCTTCAGAAGAGACAATAAATGCTGTGCTTCAAAAATCCTTCCCCTCTGATTCAGAGGAAGATGACAACGACTTACACAGAGAGTACCGCAGGTCTGCTCAAACCGCTTACCTTTCTTCTCTCGATCCTCCTTTGTCCTGTGATGAAGTTAATACAGTTATCGCTGTGCTACAGCCAAATAAATCACCTGGTCCTAATTCCATCACAAATGAGATCATTAAACAGTTCCATTTTATGTTTCCTTCTTTTCTCCATAAACTCTTTAATATTTGTCTGGATGTTGGTATTTTTCCCATGTTTGCAAGTGTGCACAAGTGATACTTATCCTCAAGGGAAATGAGTCTAAAATACCTCATTTAGATAATAAATAATCCAACAGATATAGATAAAAAATTATACTAAAATAGACAAAAAAACAAACAGAAATCAAGCACTCTGGGCATCCACGCACCAACGGCAAGATTCTGTATAAGTGGCGGAACTGAACCAAAAAACGACAGAGGTAATCGACAGGTCTCGTCATCAGGGAGCCTAACCATGTCAATTACCTCAAGGGGAACTTTCTGAATAGGATGCAGGTAAGCCCAAAAGACATCCCAAAGCCCCGAGTCCCCCAAAGAAGCAATTAGTCAAGAAGAAAATGAAAAGACAAACAGAACTTACTGTATGGGCTCATTTAGATAATCTCAGATGTATTAACTTACTTCCTGCTTTAGGTAAGGGCTTGGAGAAACTTTTCGTTAACAGAATTTGCTGGTTTTTGCACCGGGGAGATTTTTTTTCTAGTGACCAGTACGGCTTTACACCTCAGAAGAGTACTGAGGATGCTTTGTTACGTTTAAGATAGATTGTTCAGAGAAGTAAAAAGAAAAATTTGCACACAATCTTGGTTTTTCTGGATATAAAAGGCGCTTTCTACAATGCTTGATGGCCTTGCATTCTCAACCTTCTTTAAAAAGCGGAACTACTACTCAATATTTTTTCACTGGCTGCTGACTTTTTAAAAGACAGAGTAGCAAAAATGAGACTGGGCTCGGCTTCCACTATCCATCGGCTTGAGAGGGGTTGCCCTCAAGGCTCAGTTTCTGTACCTGCCTTTTGGAATTTGATTATTAACGATCTCCTCATAAAACTTAATAAACTTGCCTGTTGTGATACTATTGCTTTTGCGGATGACCTCCTGTTTTGTTTCCAGGGTAGGGATCTTCCTGCGACTTTCCTTTGTGCTCAAGAGACCTTGAACCTTGCTACCGAATGGTCAAAAGATTTTAAATTGGAATTTAACTCTGCTAAAATTAAAGTTATGTTTATTGAAAAACGCAATGTTCTTTATGACGCATTCCAGCTGTTTCTAAACGGAACTCCCTTGGCTGTGGTAGGGCAATTTAAATATCTTCGGGTTCTTCTTGACTGCAAATTTTCTTGGAAAAAACACCTATCTTACATTTCAGAGAAGTGTGACAAATTGAAACGTGGTTTATGTCGCATTGCACGTAATACGTACGGCATCAGGTTTGATGTCCATTCGCTCATTTATAAGCAAGGCATTGAACCTTTTATTTTGTACGGTTCTAGAGCTTGGGGCTCAAGAAGAAGATTAATTGTAAATATCTCCGACGCATTCAAAGACGTATTCTCTTGCGAGTCATATGTGGATATCGCACCTTAAGCTATGAATCTGTTTGTGCAATTTCTGGTTTTCCTCCAATCGACACTGCCATTCTTCATAATATTGCCTTTAGAGAAAATTTCTCTACTTCTTCTTCTGGTTACGATTATGTTACCTCCATCTGATCTTCCTTATCCCTCGGAGAGAAAGGCTATCAATGTTACTAATTATTGCAACAAAACTGCAGGTGATTTCCCTGTTACTTGCTATACTGATGGCAGTAAAACTGATGGAAGGGTTGGTTTCGCTTTTGTTGCCTTCAAGAATGGCATTGAATTCGAGCATTTTCAATTCAAAATTCGAGATGAATGCACTGTTTTTATAGCTGAACTATTATGTTTAAACTTTGCCATTAAATGGATCATGGATCGAGATAGTGCTGACAAAGATTATCTCATTTGTACCGATTCGCTTTCATCTTTGGAGACCTAAAAATATATTTCTTCTGCCAATAGCATTATCATCGAAATTCAGAGGCAACTCAAAATCCTTGAAATTAAAAACGTCTCTGTTTTCTTTGCTTTTGTTCGGGGACATACAGGTATCTTTGGTAACGAGCGAGCCGCCTTCCTTGCCAAGTCTGCCACTAAGCGTGAAATTGACATTAGTGTCAATATTCCCAAATCTTTTTTTAAGAAGGTCATGTTTGAGAGTATGGTGTAGTCATGGAACCAAGAATACATCAGCTCAAATAATTTAGTTTAACCAAGAAATTTTTCCCGTCCATTAGAATGAGACTCTCATGCCCTCACTTCTTTGCTAACTACAAATTGACTCAGTTCCTCACAGGACATGGATATTTTAAGAGCTATTTGAGTAGATTCAACTTGTGTTCGGCGACCCCCTGTGACTGCAGCGTTGGTGGCGAGTAAAATGCTGAACATGTTCTGCATTTTACCGCAGGGAGAGAAATTATATATATAATAGCCGTTGTCTCTGTATAACACTTCCGGGCTGTACTCATCTTTCAATTGAAGCCCTCAGTAAACAAACGGCCGGTTAGGCTTAATTTCAATTTCAGATGTGGATCAGAATTTTTTCTTACCTAAAAACTAATATCTTCTCCATCAAATCACGTTTGTTCAGCCTATTTTTCTATAAAACATTCAGAACTAAAAAAATTAGATGTTTTTAGCTGTATATTTAACATTTTTTAAAAATCTGTTTACTTTTGCGATGAATTCTGAAAGTAAACAACTTGAATGTGAATGAATCAAGTAGTTCAAGTATTCATATCGCGTAGTGAGCTGTAAGAAACTGGATGGCAGTCTGCTACTCCAATCGTATGAAAAACTAAATAAATAAAAAATAATGAAAGGGTTTGCTTTTACAAGGTGTAGATTAAATGCAATATTGTTAGATAATTCGGGATATTTTTTAACTTTCATATACTTTTTCCATTATGACGTCATTATTAGTATTATGACGTCAAAATGACGGGTTACCTTCTAGTATTTTTATATTGTCTCTTAAGGACTTAAATATTAACTGGCCTCCCAATTTCTTTCTGCTCGTTTCTGGGAAGTGTGTTTTCGGCTTATTTTGTAAATTTATTGTAAATATTTGTAATTCTTCTTAGTTTCTTTTTCTTTGTTTTTTTCGTCTGTTTCTTCTGTTTTCTTAGTGTTTTATACTTACCTCTGTAAGTCCCGTGTGATACTTTGTAGTACACGGGAAATTTTATGTGTATTTTTTAATAAATAAAAAAAGGTCTTGTTATAAAAATACGAGACTGCACAAAGAATCAAAATCTGATTACTTTTAAGAAATATATGCTACTTACTTCCATGCATTTATATTGTCTAAATGTGACATGGGAGCACGGATGCGTACTTTTGACAACTAAATATTTAATAAAAAAATTCATATAAATAATACACGCATACATAATATAGTTCTCAATGAGTGTATATAATTGAACCATATTTTGTGCTTTATAATCTAACCTAAATGGTAAAAGAGAGGGAGAGGTGGAACGCGAATTTTCTTTCTTCATATTTTATCAACAGTAACCATTATTTGGTCAGATAAAATATAATATTATCATGGAAGATGATCATTTATATAATAGTATCATGGAAGAATGTGCCTGATGCTAGGAAATATAGTTCATGAGCAACAAATAAAAAGAGAGCAAAGAAAAATATAAAATCCGCCCAAGTCCGATTTCTTAAAACCGAGGTAAATGATAAACTACAATATGCCGAAGATGCAGACAAAGAATTACAAGACTATCATATGTGGTAAGAAATAAAAAACCTGCTCTATGAAGTTCTGAAACAATTAAAAACTACAAAAACCGTATTACTAAAGGTGAATGTTATAATATATAAACAATGGTAATGCTGAAAAGTCTGAAACGGTTACATTAGCAACAGTTATATAGCAAAGGAAATAGCTAAACATAAAGGGAGAAAATTTTCAGCACCAAATAGCAAAACATTACACTGTACACAATTTATCTCCTTTGGTTTGTTTCCTTCCAAAACTTGGGTAATTTTTTTCGCAGATAAACAATGCACAACTACTTAGGTGGTCCCGTGGTTCTGTGAAAACTGGATTCACAGAACCACGTGAAATAATCACGTTAAATCGAGATGTTCTTAGACTGATCCAAGAACAGGTTCGACACTAGCGTACCAGCTTCAGTCTTTTTCTATCAAGAACAATGACTATCATGGACAATATTAGACCATATCCCTAAGTTTCACAAGCCCTATTCTGTTCCATACACTTTAGCAGCGCATTCCAACTCTCAACACAATAACATTATGCGTAAATTTTACACTTGTAGGTCAAATAGTTTCTCGTAAAAAAACTAAACAGCCATCTATGTGAACTCTCGCGTTCTTGTGTTTTCGCTTTCCAAGGTCCGTCTGATAATTTGATGTTTTCCACCTACCGGCACCACAATTATACGTAACTGACCGTGAGCAATACACAATTTCTACATTCCCTTTGGCAATGTTCAAGGAGATTTAGATTCGAACTCTGGGAAGATCCTTACAACATATCGACCTCTTTCTCAAATATCCGTAACGACAACCTGTCAGTGTAGGAATCGAATTCTCGATCTCTGGACATCGATACCAACGTTTTAACCCTTAGATCATCCTGGTGATGTAAGGGAATCTCATCTTAAATACCATACCTTATAAACATGCATGATGTGTTTGTTCACATAATATACTGAATTTCAAGGTGTTTTATGGTTCTGAAAACGATGACATTCCAACAATACACAATACTAAAGGTGAAATTGTCTGTAATATCTGGATTCTGTCAACTAATTGATTAAAGATCGAGTCAACTAATTGATTAAAGGTCAGCTCAATAATAAAAAAAATTCTTTAAATAAAAACAGAACCCTTTCCTCACGTACTTTGGATAGCCAAAAAAACTGGTACAAATACTTAATATCGTATAGGGCCCCCACGAGCACGCCGAAGTGCCGCAACACGACGTGGCATGAACTCGATTAATGTCTGAAGGTATCCTGGGGGCAATTCACACCATGAATCCTGGAGGGCAGTCCCCAAATCCATAGGAGTGGAAGAAGGTGCAGATCTCATCTGAACAGCACGTTGCAAGACATCCCAGATATGCTCAATAATGTTGCTGTCTGGGATTTAGGTGGCCAATGGAAGTGTATAAAGTCAGAAGATTGATTCTGGAGCCACTCAGTAGCAATTCTCGACTTGTGGGGTGTCACATTGTCCTGCTGGAATTGTTCAAGTCCGTCAAAATGCACAATGGACAGGGTTTGGTTTGGTTTGGAGCGCTACAGTCAATTTTTGCTACACGAGGGCTAATTAGACCAAGACCTACTGCTTAAAGCCGATTCCGAACGGCTACAAAAGTCCACGCCAAGAGTGGGATTTGAACCCTACTTTGGTACCGAATGACAGCGACTTAGCTATTCGGCCATTGTACGGCGCACAATGGACATGAATGAGTGTGGATGATCGGAAAGGATGCTTATATACCCGTCACCTGTCAGAGTCGTCTCTAAACGTACCAGGGATGCCATATAACACCAACTGCACACACCCCATACCATTACAGAGGCTCCACTAGCTTGAACAGTCCCCGGTTGACATGTACGGTCCATGGATTCATGAGGTTGTCTCTATACCCGTACATGTCCATCCACCCGATGCAATTTCAAACGAGACTCGTCATAGCAGGAAACGTGTCTCCAGCCATCAACAGTCCAGTGGAGGTGTTAAAGGGCCCAAGCAAGGCGTAAAGCTTTGTGCCATGCAGTCAATAGCAGTACACAAGGGGGCCTGCGGCTCCGAAAACCCATATCAATGACGGTCCGTTGAACAGTTCGCACGTTGACACTTGTTGATGCCCCAGCATTGAAATACGCAGCAATTTGAGGAAGTGTTGCACGTCTATCTCGTTTAAGGATTGTCGTCAGTCGTCGACAGTCCCGTTCTTTCAAGTCTTTTTCCATCCGCACCGCTGACGGAGATTTGATACCTGATATTCACGGTACACTCGTGAAATGGCCGTGCGGGAAAATCTCAATTGCATCACTACCTCGGAGATGCTAGGCCTCCCATCTATCGTGTGCCGACTATAACGCTATGTTCAAAGTCACATAAATCATGATAACCTGTCATTGTAGCAGCAGGAACCGATCTAACAGCTTCACCAGACACTTGTTGTGTTATATAGGTCGTTGCCGACCGCATCGCGTTACGCTAATTGGTTGCATATCTCCGTTATTTGCATACGCATGTCTGTACCAGTGATTTGGCTCTTCAGTGTAGTATTGGAGTAACATAGACTTTCATACTCCGATATCCAGACTGTATCCTCACACACATATATCCACTAGAGAGGAACAATGAATATTGTTATCCAGTACTCCGGACCACTTATTCTACGTCATCTAATGTCCAGAAACGGTAGGCAAAACGCGTATAAAAGCATCATTTTGAATTCATAGCTGTATCGTTCCACTTGTAAGCAGTGTTTTGTCTTATAACTAACAGTGTCCAACCTTACGCAGATGGTTATGTTACTGATGGAAGTACAGTAAGTATTTCTTAGCGCAGAAGTAGGGTTTTCAGAAGAAAAAGAACATGATTTTTTTTAATTCTTCTTTTGTGAATATCTGTGAGGATCACTTAGGATCTTTCCCACGATAACTATTTTACTATGATATACGTAATTGGAAAAAATTTTAATGATAGGAGGAAATTTTTACAGTCGTAGCTAATACGTTTTCCTACCTTTTGACGGCATCGTGTACCATCGATTCGGGCATAGTTTGTTTGTTTGGTTATAGTATCACTTATAGAGAACAATAGACGGGGCATCCTAAAACTAACCTATTCTGACAATATTTAGTTGATAAACTGACAATCATACTGGTGTAAAATGCATTGTCCTAACTAACGAGGTTTTCGAACTTACATCATGCACACTTAAAGAAATAACTACAATATGCTCACATGCATTAGTAGGTTGCAGTCATGCAAATATAAAGTAGATTACGAATACTTTTGATCATACAGTATATAATTATATGCATGTGACCAAATAATGTTGAAGATATAATTTTATGTACTGTAAACTCAATATATATTTTTTTGTGAATTCTGGTAGCATCCCTGCTAATTGACCAAATGAATAATAGGCGATAATAAGTTTTTAAATGTTAGGAGAATTCAATATGTACATTTATATTACCCTTTGTTATCAAAAGTATTTGCCTTTAGAATATTTTTAGGCTGTATAAGGGAAATTAGTAATTGCTCATTTCACCTTTTAAACGTATAAAAACGCATTCTTTCAACAAATTGTCAGTTCCACTGGTACTGTTGATTTTTACTAATGGGATACAATTTTAACGGTATTTTTATGCTTAAAAAACTTTAGATGATGAGATGTGATAACTTTCTTTTTTTTCCTATTATCCCTAAGGCCGTCTGCACACGGAGCGATTCAAAGGAAACTCAACTGGTTAGCGACTGAAATTGCTTATCGGTTGCAAACTCGTTAGTGATGCGACTCCGCACATGGGCCGACTCAAAAGTGATTCAAATCAATAGTTTGCGACCTGTCATGGAAGGAAGAACATCATTATTCCGTGTATTATTTTTAGTTAAATTATTATCAGAAATAAATTTATTTTAAAAAATCGTCACAATAGATTGTCTTTGATCAATCGTTTAAAAATGGACTGTATATATGAGCGCACATATTCCATACAACAAAAAACGTTAGAATTTCATATCATCGCTAGGCAGAAGTCACGTGACTCGTGTACGTCATTTGGCAGCTTGCCAAAAGAGCGGCTGTAACATAGATTGTGTAATAACACGCACAACGCAAGAGAAACTGGCGACTGAAGTTGCTAGCGACTCGACACGTTGAGTTGCCTGCGACTGATTACAAAAGCGTTGCTGACGGGTTTGTAACCAGTTGCGCCGTGTGCGTGGCTCCATTCAATTACATAGGTTACGACTCATCACGGACTGGTTTGTTATTGGAGTCGGTTATCAGTTTCTTTTGACTTGCTCCGTGTGCGGACGGCCTTAATCTAATCCCTCGGAGAGTTTTAAACATTAGAATTAAGAAGCATGTATGACTTGAGTTTTTTAAGCTTTTAGTTTTGTACAGTATATTCATTTACTAAAATTTTAATAGGTAAAGCTGCTTTAATTCAGATTACATAAATGCATGTCTAAAATCTGTGGAATGTTCATATAATTTTTGTATAATAAGATGAGTTATCAGTTCTGTTGTTGTTGTTGCTTCTTATGCCCCCTGACCGGAATCTGTTCCTGACCAGTTCCATATAGGCTATCGGACAGAGGGAAGCGGCTCCGTTTTTTTACAATGGCACCACAAGGGGTCGGAGTATGATTTTCATCTGGGTTCAGAGAAACTTCTAGATTTTACTGGGTTTTAAGTTCAATCTCCCCTCTAATAAAATCAATACCAGCTTTCATAAAGTTCATTTTTCCCAATGTGGAGGCACTTGTTGTCAAACATTCGCCTATACTATGCCGCAATTTTACTGGCAATTTTATTGTAGGAGCACCATATAGGCGGACAGCATTACCCCCTATGAAGGGACGACATGAACGGAGGCATTTTTCGTGGCCCGACGCCAGGATTCGATCCGGGCACCCTCAGCACCGAAAACCAGCGCGCTGTACCACTGGGCCGCCACAAGCCCGCTTTCATAAAGTATTACAGATATTTAATGTTGACCAATAGCTACAAATCAATAAGAAATATAAATGCATATTTCTAAAAGGTATTTGGACACTAGCAAACACTTGATTTAGAGCGTTGTAAAAGTCTTCTGTGGGCATGGAGATAAATACGAGTATTAAAAACTGAGATGCTGAAATGTATTCTCTTGTTATCAACAACTTTTACGTGGTTATGTCTAGTGCGGTTTCTGCGTTCCAGTGGACACTGGTATGAGAATGTCATTTGAGAAACTTTTCCATGTGAAAAATTAGAGATAAATGATGTGTACGAAATCTGGCAATAAAGAAGAGAGATATCGAAGCAGAACTTTGCAACTATTTTAAAAAACATTCAGAATGGCCACACAAATTAAGGAATGAAAAAAAGAGCACTGGTACGAGAAAAAAATGTTAAAAAATTATTTTCTTCTTCTGCCGTTTCTTTCAATGCTAAATTAGAAAATAATTGTGGTGGCTTAGTCAACGTCATAACTAATTGATTTGTTTTATAATCGGTCTCTTTAAACTATTCAAAGTAAAATATCTGAACACAAGCCACTTTACTTTGCATCACGGCCATAAATGCGAAGTGGCCTTTCGATAGAAGTACATTTTATCTTTTCTGGACTGAAGGTGATTGGAAAGTTGTTCTTTTTTAGGCATGACCCAATCTTTTCACTTTTCTATATCGATGAACTACTTTGTTTGTAGTGTTAATACAGCAAATGGTTTGCACCGGATTGTGTTCTTCCAACTTTAAAGATCAGTAGAAGTTCTATTATTATATAAAATATTTTTTCTAGGATCTTATATACTTTGTTGGTTATGCTACTGAAAACCAGGAAATTTATGGAAATGACTACAGCCTTGTCACCATGATCGACATCCCTGTGACATTACATGACGTAAGCAACATTAGTTTTTTAGTAGAATAGATCTAATGGCCAGTTCAGAGTCTTACATGTCACCTCTTAGATCAGCCAATGCAACTGATTCGAAATCAAGCCCAACTATAATCTTCGCTCTTATCTCAGGATGCAGCTTTGCAAAACTGATGGAAATTCATTCCTGACAAGTCCTACCGGAAATCGATGGAAGACAGTAGGAACCTATCGTACTGTCAGCTTAACAGATGTTTGTTGAAAGAATTCATTTTTATACGTTTAAAAGGTGAAATGAGCAATTACTAATTTCCCTTATAAAATCTCAAAATATTCTAGAGGCAAATACTTTTGATAACAAAGTGTAATAGATATGTACATATTGAATTCTCCTAACATGACATACGCTCAAATCCAGACGCTCAAACTTGACTTACGCTCAAATCCAGAAAGATGTTTCAAGCTTTTATCCATTTCAGAGGTAGATCAAGACGTAATATTACTTCAAAGGGAAAGTTGTCCCGAGTCGCTGAAACGTGTGGCTTTTAGGCACAACACTCCTGTTAAATAAAAAGTATCTTAATAACACGTAATAATACAATAAAAATATAAGTAAAAATAAAATCATTGAGAAAGATTATTGATAAACATTTAATTTGGGCCTGTCTGGTAACTCGATGATCAAGTTAAAGTAAAAACTGCATTTCCCCATTTTCTTTCAGTAACAAAACATTTTTTTCAGTTTCATGTTAAATAAATACACACGGACATTACATAAATGAGCCTTTTTATTTTAATAACACTTTTTCAGACATAGAATTTATAGCCCTATTCTCAAGGGCTGAGAGCAACACATTGAACTTTCCACCATAAAATAATTAAAACCTGACGCATAAACCAGTTCACTTTAATAATTTAAACATCAACATGAAAACTTATTCGCGGATCTAGCTATGAAAGGAAAAAATGTTTCTTTGTATTATTTTTCCAAAAGATCTTTACAATATAACATTATTTATTGTTGCTAGCCTGTTTTTAGTAGCTTCATTTTCTGGTCAATGTTTTTGGTGCAGTTTTTCCTAAACCTTGCACAGTTCTCATTAAAAGTTTACTAGAATAAGAAAGATATCACAGATATAATAACCCGGAAGTATAGCACTGCCAAACGGGAGACTATTTATGAAAGGAAAAAGTGAATCGAGATGGGAAGTCAGGATAGCAACGGACAAATATCATTCGAGATAGCTGTCTTCAGCTGAAAAGAAACATAGAGAGTCCAGACCAGTGAAATTGGTGTTGAAACAAGTTTTAGTGCCATGTGTAGGGGAGTAGTGAAGAGAATGGGGAGCACATTCTTTAGTAATTTCAAAGTTAGTGTTTGGTTATAATATTGGGGTGGTGAAGTTCCGGGTAACAGCGCTACATAATGTAGATGATAGTTAGTATTATGTTTATCCAAAAGCCTTTATTTGTAGTAAGAAATGTTGCAATAAGTCTTTTTGTGCAAGTGACTTGGAACCCTGGCAGCTCTAAGTCACAAAGTTAGATTAAAACTTTTATATTTACAGATCTGGAAAAGAGCTTTGAACTAAAATATGTCATAGATTAATGAATGGGCCAAAAGTAAAGTCTTGAACTAATAAGCTAATGAAATAAAATGTTGTTACTGTTTAAGTACTCCACAGTGCATTATAAACAATTACACCTTCATGTACTTTCGCTAGAATTTAATCTTGAAGATTTTTCTTACATTCGAAAGATGTAGTGAACTGTGTAAAAATCCTATTTCATGCTTGACTCCCTTCAAGTATCACGTAGTATTATTGCGTATGATGATGCTATTTAAAAAAACATTCTCCTGTACTGTCCATGTCTGCTGTAAAATGAAATTACAAGTTTCAATTTTCTAAGAAAACATCTATCCGTTATCATCTGGATACTGTTTCCCCGGTTATAGTACAGAAGCATTTTCTTAAATTGCTGACAAATTTCTGATCATGAAATTTCTTACAATATACAGAAATGCTTTCGTCAAATAACATTGTTATGTACAATGTTCTAACGGCTCATTCTCAAACTGCCTCAAATAGAGAGTTCAACAAATAAAAATCATTGATTTTCAAGTTTATAATTTATAATAATTCAACATTTCCCACCTACATACTACTGGGGTGATGATGCATTCCTATAATAAAAGATTATCAACAGTAAAAAACAGTTTCTATGACTCATCATCTTTACTCCTGCATGTCAACCAATGTAGAGATCAATCTGCTGGTCGTATATTATAAAACACGTTTTTCTGTATACTGTTCTGTTCATTTAACACTAAACACCATTAAAGAGGGAATTAGTCCTCCAAAAGAACATTTAAAAGAATTTTAAAACCTTTTAATTTACGGATTAGCATCTAGTCTCCCTTGTATATTTTCACTCAGTCAAGCATGCTGTGAGGGAAGTATTTATCAAACTAGATAACTGAATAGTCTAAGCAAGGAATGCACTTATTAATTATATAAAAAACTGTAAACCAGCTTAGAGAGGGGTAATGATAAACCGAAAAAAGAAACAAATAAGCCCTTTGAGAAGAATTTTGTAGCCCCCTTCTTTTCATCAACAATAATATTCAGTATTCTAAAAAGGGAGTAGTCTATACTTCCAAGCTATAAGTTCATGCTACAACGCTCAAAAAAGAGTATCAGTTTTGCCAAAATACAATTTCATACATTTCAGACCCCATCAGTTCTTATCGTGGTTTCAATAAGGTGCAATAACGTAGTAATACGTTGCTATATGTTGATAAATATTTCTATATGAATATTTGTATAGCATTTGTAGCCAGACCCTTTGATTAGTTTTTCAAAGAAAATTCTTCTAAAGCCCTTGGTAACTCAAGATGTTTATTTTCCCTCTATTTTCAAAATCCATTTCAATGCAAAAATATTTGTTTTAGTCAATACATGTCACACACATGAATGCTGTATTTTAATATATTTCATATTTATGTAATATAAGTGTATACCATCCTTTCAAACTTCCCTATTTCCTCCTAAAAACGAAAAACACTCAAAAACTAAAAAGACAAACGGTCGCAGACAGGAAAATAATAAGGCAATACGTGTCACTTTTCCTTCTTCGTACAATGTTGTGATAAAGTTGTGCTAGAAACACTCACGCTCAGTAGTCATTAAGCTCAGTTTTTAAGACAGATCTACTCAAAAGGTAAGCTGCTGCGGGAAAGAAAACAGAAAAGGATTTGGATTAATCAGAAAATTTTCAAAAAAAAAGAACAAAAGAAAACTTTTTAAGGAGTATTTTGAGCCATCTTACTGTAAGGGTTTTGCTTGAAGTTGGTATCTATCTTTGAAATATTTGTAGGAATTTTTTGTTTTAAAAATGTCTATAAGAAAAAACTTTTCATTTTAAGGAATATTTAACTTGCGATCTTATTGTTTAACATAGCGCTTAAAAACCTTGATTGCGTTAAAATAGTGAACAAATTTGTGAACAAAATTAAACGATGAACTTTATTTTCGCTTCATTAATTTTTGTCTGCAAACTGACACTAAATATTATAAAGCAGTAAACAGAGCGTTTCTTGAAATTCAAGACATGTGTCTGCCTGATACACAGCACCTATTTTTCAGAATGAGAAATTTGGTATGGTTTAAAAATTGCAAAAAAATCCATACCTTCACTTTTTGATACTCAAAACATAGGATTTGAATTTTTTCCTTGTTTCAGAATTGTTTAAAATATTTAACTTTTTCTCTGTTTGACTCAATTTTTCTGAGAAAAATTTATAGATCAACACAAAATTTATCCCTCTCCCCAACCTTTATATGAGCGTTACTCTTCATATCCTTGGAATCATTCGAATTACTTTACTGAAAAGTATTTCCATATTTGAAATAGCATATACGTAATAAATGGAGGATGCCTGATCTAAAAGATGATGAAATGTAGATGTTCAAAAGACTTCAGATATTTGAAAAGAAATTAATAAAAAATACTGAGACGTTTAAGCAAGTTAAATTCAAACAGTTAACGAGAGTATACATAAAGAGAATTTTTTCAATGTATAAGCCTAAGAGACCTTATACTTTTTAAATTCATGAATTAGCTTGTGGTAAAATAATTTCGTGATAGCATCAAATAAACAGTGAAATCTTAGTAAAGTATATTTGTGTTTTAACATAAGTGTAAAAATGCCTATACGAGGAAAAGTAAAAGAAAGCAAACAAAGGGATTGATTGGGTAAATAAACCTGATATTTTGCATGGACGGCTGTCTTTAATTAATGTTGAAACAAACACAAGAAAGCACACACACATACATACACACACACGTGTGTGTGTGTGTGTGTGTGTCTGTGTGTCTGTGTGTAAGTAATATTCAAATTTGCTCACTCTTAAGACTGGGAACAGCAAGCTATTTTTTGTAGAAAACGGATATATTTTTTCCTCGTGTGTTTTTAATTTGCTGTATCACATTTCCGAAATCCTCTTTTAATTTCAATCTTAATGTATCTAAATGCGTTAAAACAGATGATGTTTTTAAACTATTAATACAGCTGTTTTTTTAATGAATTCTCCTCCCCAATCGTAATAGTCTACTTGCGGATATTACCTTTGTTGAAATCTCATTGATTTTTAAACCTTAAACTATAAGTAAATAGCTTCAAATTATCCTGGGATGATTCCGAATCTTTTAATTCCTTACTCAAGTGCTCACAGCTTACTTGACCTGACGACCTGGTCATCAGCTGGGCATCGGCAGCTGAGTTAGTGCAAGTGAAGAATTCCATACTCTGATAATTGCAGTTGTAAAGGGGTAGACAAACCTGTGAGACGCTAACATACGTAGTCTGAAAACAGACTCAATCCTAACTTTGGAAAATCCAGTTCAGATGTGACTTTTTGTTAAAGGAATCTAGCAGACTGTTAAACAGACAATGGTGCGGCGACCACTTCCCTAAGTGGAAAAAGGGTCATTCGTTAGAAATAGACCATCATAGCACAAAGAGACAATGCAAGGCCCGGGGTGTCGGGCTGACAAAAAGGAAACGCCGGCCTGGAGGTGACCATATGACGAACCCCCTGTGAGGGGATTGCATCAGACACATGAGACAATGGAACATTCGAGAACGAGGAAAAAGGTATAAATGAAGAAAAGACGATTAGACGGGGCTTTTTTTTAGACTGGACCATAATGAGATATTGAGGTACTGGAGAGAGGAGGGAATAGAGATTAGACGTGAAGTCTGGTTTGAACTGTGATTATGTACCCCTCTCTCATTAATGTTATCAGCGTTCTTCGGAACAAACTTATGTAAATTATCATCAGTCTAGATATTGATTTTGTTTTAAACAAGATGTAAATAAGAGCCATTTCTCCATTTATGAATAACTCTACGAGACATTTATTTAACGGATCACGACGATCAGGTTTACAATACCTGTTTCTCTCATTTTTTATGAAATTAAAAGCACTTTCGTTGTGTAATTCCATGATTATAATATCTGTTTTGTACCTCAGATCACCCTGGTTGAGAGTGATTCTATTTTCCAATGTACCAGACAGGGCCTTGCATAGCAACTAAGGCCTTCCAGGATTGAATCCCTGCCGGTGAATAGGCTGCCACTACAGTTTAGACCCAGCACCACAGTGGCGACTTCTATTGGGCTCGTACCTTTTCCCACCCTCTCTGACCTTATAGACTTTCCGGGGTACATATTTAACGGGCCCATATCCGGCCTAGACGCGAAGGTATTTAATATCCCCTATCTGAAACCCTTATATTCTTATCGTCATTTTTAATAATATCATTCGAATTCTTTAAGTATCCTCTATATATTACCACAACCGCTAGAACAAAACATGTTTCGTATCATTTCATCTGTGAAAGTAAGGTCCATATTCATAGGCTGTTTATCAAAATTAAGTCTTTTTTGGTTTTAAACGGTAGAAATAACCATTTGTCAAAGCCAGGTCTTGATCCACAAATCTGTTGATGATGTTGCATTCAGTTATGCTACCTTCGTGATGTGAGAAATTTTTAAAGCTTACTAGCTTGTAGAAGCCTTCGTTATATGTTTCGTTATATGTTCGTTAAAATTGTATTGATGGACTGCATAAAAACTACTTTCAAATGTGTGATTTTTTAAGTTTGTATGTATTTTTTTCCTTTCACACATTCTCTAGAACTCACGTCCCAAAATAGCCAAAGACAATACGGGCAGTTTAATAGTAACCGTAATCGCAACATTGGAATTCAACTATAATCTCTACCCAACAGCGAAAAATTGGAGATTTTTATGCTCTTAAGTTCTAAGAGCATAGTGTGTGAACTTTCAGCGTTTCTGCCACTAAAGTAACATATTACCTGGAATTAGATTAATTTAGACTCTGGAATTCTGTAATGATTTTCTGGTAAGCAAGCTAATTTTTATAGACCATGTAACGGCATATAAAATGATTACGTTATTTTGACTAAGTAATTTGGAGCTTTCTTTACTTAAGTCTAATTAGCGCTTAACTTGTGTGTTTGCAGTGTGGGACTGTTTGCACCGGAATTCAACTACCCTAAAACAATAAATTATTTTTACTATTAAAATGCATGTACTGATGATTTTTATGGCTTCGTGAAAGTAGTAGATTCCTATCCCCAAGAGTCTCACAGAGCAAGTTACCTGCAGAAAGAAATTAAAGGTGAAAAGCTTTTGGAGAAATATAAGAAAATATGCCTTGTTGTGTTTCAAAATTATTTTTACAATTTAAGTATTTAAAGATATCTTCTTTTTTTCTAAGCTCAATTAATTCTTTTGAAAAAACCCGTCATTAATTCCGAGTTTATGTTCGCTTAACGATTATACTATAAAATAAAATATAATATATTATGTGTAACATTGTATTGCAGCCCACAGTTTTTACAGAAATCGTATCTTCAAACATCCCTATATTTAGGTGGATACACATTATTAAATATCGATTTTAATTTAACTACGGGGGTAAATTCATCAGTCACACATTCTACTACGAAGTGATGACACGGAAGAAAAAAAAATCTGAAAATTACTTCGTGATGCCATACGTTTTATGGGAAGTAAGATTTATGAAGAAAGAGCAGAGCACAATTTTCGCTATTCTTCTCAGATTAGGACCTCTGAAATAAAAAGATGCTTTTCAATTTATGGAACTAGAATCTACCGTCTGTGACAGCGATACAGAGCATTAAAATAAACTGCGAATGTACTTTTATGATGGGTGTGTCTCGATTTTCTCGTCTTTTATCGTCTCACAGACGGTAATACAATGTCATAGAAAATAAATGATAAAACACAGTTTTCGATTCGTTTCAATTCTCAACAATGTGCGTACATGCATGTACCTCTGTACACTTATTTATGCATGGGACTAGAAGAGGCTTTAACACGTGGAATAAAGATTTTCACTGAGATATATGTATATTGCCGTAAAATATATGAGCGGGTTTTGTAATTCAATAAATATGAGTATATTAAGCATTGAATGAGTTCAAATTTATATTTGGTACGAGAATTATTATATGTCTGTAGATATAATACACTATGCATAGAGCACTGAAATAAATATGAGTATAAATAGACACAGAACAGTTCCTACTGATCATTCTTAGAGTGTAAAAAGACCAGTGTCGTTTGATTTCGACAAGCATTAAAGAAAATTTTTCTAATTTCTTTTATGTACAAGCATTTTGTGCTGGTTCTCTCTCTTCCCCCTCTGTTGTATTACAGTAAGAATAAGTCTCGTAACGAATAGGTGTAACTACAGGTTTCTTGTTCCTGTAGTACGTAATTAAAAATTTTCGGTACCAATAGTCTAACTGGTAAACTAGTCTCTTGGTTTAGTAACTTTGGCTCTGTTGCAGATTTTATAGTAGCATATCGCAGCAAATTTCAGTGTCTGATCATTTTAAAAGATTTAATGGGAATCATTCCGACAAGCTCGTGCTGCAGTATTTTTGATAAATGGATAATTTTTTAAGGCTTTAGAAGTTTCTAAAAGGCTTGATTTTAAAGGTCCACAATAATGTGATTACCTTAGAGCAAAAAAACTTTCATATAATTAAATTTTCATCCAACAAGGTTCTCGAATATTATTGCAGATATTGCAGTATCTATGCTTTTTTTCAGCTACTGCATTAGAATGGATTGAGATCAGTAAAATCTTTTCATTAGAACAGCATATACAAAGCTTGTCAGTAACCAAGAACATACTCTTAAAATTAAAGCCAAAAAAAAAGCAATGAAAAAGTTTCTATTTTTTCAAAAGTAAATAAGATTAGTTTAAACACCTTGATTATAAATTGCACATTTAAATTGTTTTAGCTGTGATTTTAGTCTAATTTTTCAAGATAGTTTTTACTTACTTTTAATTTCTTTTTAATTATTGAAAATTTTATATTATTTCCTGTTTATTTTCCTTTTACCTCAAATTTATGCTTTTGAGCATGATTTTTAGGGGCTAATTTAGAAAAAAAATTAAATAAAGGTTTCTCTGTATGCACACATGCATAAACATGTCCCTCAATTTGATCAACGTAAACTTATGCTTGCTCTGTTAAATAATTTTATATAATCATATGAGTCTGTATGGAAAATGCTATGTACATAAACATATGCACATTATATAAATATACCGTAGACACTACGTTTATCAAACTGGATATAGAAACGTATAACTTCATTTATATGCTAGTTTGATAGTGCAAGGACTGTATACATGTATCTTATTTTAGTTTCCTTACAGCATGTATATATATATATATATATATATATATATATATATATATATATATATATATATATGTATGTATGTATATATATACACGTGTTCTAATGTGTGGAGGGACTTGTAGTGAGACATTCGGCTTTTGTTATTCACCGCGAAGTCTTGCTGGTTACTTTATTATGGGAGAACCCTTTAGATGAGCCAGCATTGCCCCCTATGAGGGGGACGACACGAAGACAACCAAGCCTTATTCGGGATTTGAACCCAACCCCACTGCGGGGCAGTTCAGAACGCTAACCACTGCACCATGTGGGCGGCTTCTATATACATAAATACGTAGACTATAACTATACTACTCATAAAACTGTTTCAGAGAAAGAAAGAAAACTTTTACTAATAGTAACTGCAGTAGTAGGTGGTTAATGAAAGGTCCCAGGTAACACAGTAATGCACAGTGACATGCAAAATATTGCACAAAGTAAGCACTAAAAAAACCCATGGAACTATGTGAACTGATATATGCGATAGTGCATCTGCGTGCATAAGTTTTTGTGTGCATATATATACAAATAGAGAAAGCAGTTTTGTAGTTCAGTGCTAATAAAAGAAGTAAAAATATCCGAGCATCAAAGTTTTTACGAAGAATCTTAAACTATCACAGTACTTGCAAAAAATAATAAGAATTTAAATTATTATATATAAGCTAAATGTACGTTAGAAGAAAATTTTTCATCATTCGGCCAACTAAAATTCCAAACAAAAGTTAATATTTTGCATTCTAGGCATAGCAAAAGGCAATACGCTTAGTTTTCTGCTTTCAGTGTTTGGGGGAAACTTAATTTTCTATATTCATTAATAATCCTTAGACATGTATTTGCTTTAATTGATCCTTGAAATTTTCTAATGCACAAAAATTAAAATTAAAAATATTATTTTGCTTTTACGCAAATACTCCTCTTAATTGTTCTCAAGCTTTTAAATAGAGTTAGGTTCGATTGCTCGATTGCTTAACGTAATCATATTTAGAAATGTGTGTATGTGTTATTTTGATTCCATTTAAATCTCAAATTTTATTTTGCATTAAATGAATTGGAATATTTTTTTTTTGCAAAATGCTAAGTATACATTATAGAATTCCTTTCATCTATGATGCAACATACTAATCACGCTTTATGTAGTAATTAATATATACTTTCTCTCTAACAGATGCTACTTATTAAAGTATGCACTTATTTTCCTACCCAAAGTAAAATTTGTAATATGCAACAAACAAAACATGAGGTCTATTGCATTAGATGTACCAATTTATATGGATATTACAGCTGATAAAAAAAATTCCCGATATCTGCAATGACAGTTATTGGGAAGAATAGGTGTTTATTTCTAGAGCTATCATTTGAGTTTGACAAACGCGTTTAATAAGCGTTCATTTTTTTTTCGACGAGCATAGCCATGCTAAATATATGCTTAATCAATTTTTGCAACTATGCACAATTTTCCCCCTTGATAATTTACAAAGTTCGTTGCACAATACAAAACAAATACGTCTTCTAATTTATGCAAATGTTTCTTAACACACGGGCGCCATTATCTTACCCAGAAGAGGGAACTAATGAAGATTTTTAAAAAATTCAAAAGATGTAAGTTTTCTTAAGAAAAAAAAAGACTGCGTGTGGTATTTTAATTAATATTTTGCAAGTAAGCAGGTAGTTCCCCCTTTTCAAACTTATTACACTAGCTGAGAGCTTCGAATACTCGGAACTAAATGTCAAGGATGCAGAGACCAACCAATAATTCCAGCATCGACTGAGCGGCTGACGTCACGAATGACGTAGATGCTGACGTCATGTGATACCTCGCGCATGATTTTAGTCGCGCATCGAAAAATAATGTGAAGGAACGGACGGATTTGTGAAGGATTTGGGAGGCAGGGGAGAGGACGCTGCGAGCTATCCTTTTAAACTAGAGCTGAGATAGGCGCGGGTCGCTTTTTCTCAGGCTCCAGCTCAAATCGGGACTGGAAAGTATCCATCTTTGGGCTAAAAATGTTGCAATTTTTAAATGAGCTGGAACTTACTGGGTAAGCATGGATTTTTGCGTAATTTTCGGACAAACATTTTTCTACTTCCTGGGAATATTTCGTTACCTAGACCTTTTTCTGTAAACCTTTTTAAAAGGTGCATAAAACTCACATCTGACATCTTAATAACAATATACGCTTCATGCATGAATTAATCATGATAAATGACTATTTTAAAATCATTATTTTATGGAGAGTTAGAGCGACGAAGCCTACGGCACACATGTTCATTCGCATCCTTTAAATCACTTAAAAACAACTCATCCTTTGAAAACAACTACGATTGTTCGAGAATCGATCCCGGGCGTCCTAAAACCGAACAGATATTCTGACCATTACACCGCGAAGCCATGCCCTGATCTTTCACACAGGATTTCACACAGTTCGTAATATTTCGTATTTCCGCGTACAAGGAGAGAGTTTTTCATGGTTTACCTAGCATGCACTGTAAATACGGTACACTTTCAAAAAAAAGTGCAACAGAGAAAGCATCTCGCTTTCATGAGGTTGATCAATTTTTGCGAGTTCTCTCACCGTTATCTTCTAAGTTTTATTTTTCTTCCAGCCTGCAAAGTAGTTGTATACTCCCGTAATAGTATCTATATCATAAATAAGATATTAATTTTAAAGCCATGTATTTGGTTTAATTCATAAGATCATATACTTTTTTCCCACATTTTTAGTATTTTGATATAAAAAGCTAATATTCCTGTAACGTAAATTTTCTCCGTTTTTTCTTTAACACGAACTGTAAAAATAAGTAGTACTGAAAAATAGGCAGTGCATTAGCGAAGTAATTTCTCTCATGTTGTAAATAATTGTTACCGTACATTAGAGATGTATATCACAAATTCCTTCACTGCTGTATGTGTAGCTCAGAAATGCGGGCCCCGAGTATCCTAATGGTTATTATGCACTGGATACACTCGTTTCGAAACCCAACAAACGTCACTAGAGGATTTCGTGTCAAAACCGGATATGGCCACTTTAAATCTGTTGGCTGGAAGGTCCCGCCGTGTGATTTGTAGGGGTGGAAGATAAGAGACCACCAGATGTCGCCCCTTGAGATGCTCGATACAAGAGAGGGTGGCACCAGCGCAGATGTCGGACTGCGACCCCTATGATGCCCAAAAGCATGTTTTAAACCCGGAGACACAACCCATTTCAGCCCTGCAAGGGAAATGCGACAAAGAGATATTGGTAGTGGAAGTTATTTTAGCGACTTTTGTAGTTCTTCAATCCCATTTATAACTCCAACATTTTAATTTTTGTTGTCTTTCGCATTCAAGTCCCGGCAGTAGAATTGGAAAGCATTTATAATAAAGGGAAAAATGATTTACAGGAAACTTGTGGAAAACGCAAACAAGAAAACACAACTTCTTAAGCCCCCCCCCCCTTTAATTACATTGTGGAATTTAAGAAGTCGTGTTTCCCTGAAAGGAAAAGAGAATTTTGATTTTCATCCAAAGCTGTAGATAAGGGAACTCAAAAGACGTATAAAAGAATACTACAATTCAGTTTAAAGTCTCAAGAGTTATGTTACCGTAAGATGGGGTTAGTTTGGGACGAATTTTAAGTTTTTTCCTGTGCCAGCCGATCAGTTTTAAAAGCAGCCAAAAACGAAAAATTGCAAAACATTAGTACATCATTTCCTTATGTAGTAATGTATTGCGCTAACCCGGATCTTTAATTTCCATTGAGAAATTAAAGTTAAAATGTGTCACAAAGTTGCCCCTCCGAGTGGGGCTACTTTACAACATTTCTGTTTTCGCCTTGAAATCCAAGAGGAAAAATTACTTGACACAAAGTTTGACAGTAAAATGCTTATGAAAATTTTGAAACACAATTATATATACCTATTACAAATATTGGATAGATTTATCCATGTCTTAGACATCAATGAGACCTCGGGTGCCCAGGGTAGCCATCAGTTCTTTGAGAAGATGAGGAAATTCGTCTTTCGACACATTCTACTCATTCGGGTAGTTTTTTCCCAGTTACTCAATGCTTCTTTCTCTCGAGTGGTATTTTAGAGGACGTTGCAACATCGAGTGGCTGGAGGAGGTGGGTCGACTTTATGGGTTATTTTGTGACAGTGTCAATGTGCCCCAAAGTAACCCCGTCACCTTTCGATATTTAGGTTATGTTCTCATATCTCTACACAAATGTTATATTGCTCCACAATCTAACCAACATATTGACAATAAAATATAATCACCTGTGGTAGTTGGTTGTATAACGTGTTAGACAACTTTGTGGGCCTTCAGCGCACAAAGTTTCCGAAATTTGAGTCAATAACTTGACAGCAGGTTTGAACGATACACTGACTAGCGAAGACAAATGGCGCGCAGAAGCTTCGTACACTGGCCACTAGGTGTCTCTGTCAGACAAGCTGTTGGGACTGTTCTTTGCCTACCCGGTATCACGGGCGAGGCGCAAGATCCGAAATACGAAAAGATTACTATGTGTCACAAAGTTACCCCTGCAGTCACAAAGTAACCCCCGTCTTACGGTACTGTAAAAGATCGGGATAGAGACGAAAGTATATCTGGCCTATAAATCGCATACGGTGAAAAATCAGGATTCTGCCTCTCCTTTGTTGATACGTATAGCTAGAAAATGTCTTGAACTATATGACAAATTTTCTATTAAAAGATGTGTGAATAATATGCTAACATTTTGCATGAACACAAATGTTCTAGTAATTCTTAAATTTTCCTGGTGGGAAATAATCTGTTCTTGGACTAGAATAAACATTTTTCTGTCGAGTATGAATGCCTAATATTCCGTAGTACCTTGACAGATTGTTGAAATATTTCTGTTTCATCTTCCCTAAGTCAAAGTCTGAAGATGATACAAAGCACATTATATTCACATTCTACTTAATATATTTTGTTTTATTATTTTGAAATCTACATATAAATTCTTGAAGTACATACTTCATTTTCAGTAACATATACTTTTTTGCCTATGCTACATAAACTGTCCAAAGAAACAACAGGAATCCAGTATAATACTAGACCAATATCAAGTTATTTTACAATTTGAGAACCACTGATATTTTCATTGCCACAGGAATTTGTAGATTCTGATGTTGAGATAATATATGTTACTCTTTGATTAAAAAGAATAATTCTCATGTTTTTGTCTATTTATGAAAGAAAAGTATTATCAGAATACTACAGGACATAAATTTATGTTTTTAATCTTTGACAAACAGCTTCAGCTGTGGATGATACCAAGACTGACATTTGAGAGCGATTTCGTTAGCTTGTCATAGACTGAACACACTGTAGTTTGCCTTATATGTTCAACCAAGGGTAACTGAAAACCCTCTAAACTGTTTATCAACCTTTTCAAAAATTCATTTAAAGAACAACATATCCGAAATCCTGAGAATTTGTTAAAAGATCTGAACACAGTTTAGATGCATCTGCACCCAGTTTCCATACTTTGAGAGGATATTCTACTAACGGAACTACACCATCGATTGAAGACATTTTTATTTTCATGTTTAGCTTAACATTAACTTTCTTTCCTTTTTTGAGACTAACAGCATAGGATGTTGGCTTAAACATATTTATTTATTTTTTAATTAATCATTCAAGAATGCTTTTTTCCTGGCGGGTATTAGTTATATGCTTTTCAACAGTTCCCTATTGTTCTAGGCGTTCTCCCTAGGGGTTTTCCAGGCAGACGCCAGACCCAAACACTGCCATCCAAACGGTAGAGGGTGAATCTTGATTTGTCACTCCAGAGAACCTGTTTCCACTGATCTATGGTCTACTTTCGACGTCCTTTGCACCACATTAACCGATCAGCGTGGGAGGATTTGCACCACACAGCGTGGATCAAACGCCGATGGACAGCAGCTCGACCATAAAAACCAAGCAGATGTGCTTCCTTACGGATGGTATTCATCGAAACAAAACTCTCGGATGTCTGTTGAAACTTCTGGAGTATGTGGGTTATCGGTTGGGTGCGGTTCTTCCGAATTTCTCTGTACGGCACCCGTTGGTCTCTATCTCCCAGTTTCTTGGGTCTGCCGACTCGGAGCACATTCCGACAATCACCGCTCACCTTCCACTTCTGAATCTCATAGGCCACTGTCGATTTTCGGTAATTCAGCTCGCTAGATATGTCCCTTAAGGATCGACCATTTCTGTGACTCCCGACGATTACACCTTTCTTGAAATCAGATAACTCTGCACTCCGTGGCATCTTGCATGCGACTAATGCCAATGTTGTTTCCTACACAATATTTAACGGTGGAGGGCATGACGTATATAAGGACCGCAGCTATCGTCATTTGCATGGGTGTCCAAAAACATATTGGTAGATAGTGTATTTTTAATTTAATATTAAATTCACGTAATGTTTAGCTAGACTTGAGATTTCTGTAACAACAAGATAAAGCATGTCTTGAATCAGTGCATAGTTTGTCAGTAACCCACCTAAGAATTTTTTTCTCGGAACAATGAAATTATATCTCATGACTCGAGAAACATTAAAGAATTATTTTACCACTGACTCTATTTTATTGCTCACCCTAGCTTCCCTGTCGCGTGTATTATGAAAAGCAATTTGACGCTGAACTCATTTCACTTACTGTCGAGCCATCCTGAAGGCAGAAACAAGTTAATTTATATTTTTCTTTTTGTTTTTCTTGTCAAAAGCAGTACCTTTCCTAAGAGAATTTACCATCCTGTTGCTGAAAATTAATTGAAATGACAACTGCCATTCCATCGGAAAGTTAACTAATTCACAAGTTAAATAGGTAAATCACACTTCACGTACTTCGACAGACATTCGAAGTTTGTGAAGAATTACATTCCATAAATCTTGCAGTTTCAAAAAGAAAACTTAAACATACCATCTGGAAAACTGAAGGACTTAATTCAAAGAGATCCAAATTATTGATGACTAGATTGTTCGTGAAAAATGTACGTTAAAAGATTAGTATTCTAAACTTGGATACTATACCATAAAATATGTTTTGTGCGGTGAAAAATATTATTTTCTGATTGAGTCAGGGAGGTTGAGATGTCAGAAATATAACACAACAGAGAGAATCGTAATCACTATTATTATAACCGTCTCAAGAATTATATACTAGTCCCATGAATATCATGGTCTTTAAGGAATATTTTGGTATCCATAGATTTAACAATCATTTTCTTTGCAAAGGCATTCTAAGTTTCATTTACTTTTACAATTTTTTATTTTGACCTCAAAAAACATTTTTTTGGCCACGGTCACGTGATCGAATACCTGTTCTTTCTTGCCTATTTGTTTTTCTTTCTCTCAACTAATGTATCATCAATTTAATACCTTTTATCTAAAATTAAAGTCCTCAAACAACATTCTCAAATAACATTTAAATTCATTCTATTTTGTAATACTCAAAAGCAATGATAGCCATTGTGAGGTTAAAGAAGGGACTCCATAAAATGAAAGTTAACATTAGAGATCCCCACTCTATAGAAACTTTTCTTAACTGCTGTCTGGAATTTTAAAATTCCCTGTGAAATTATAACCATATTGGGATGTTATCGACTACATTTTACATAGACTTGATTTTACATAGTCTATCAAGGTGAAAGGTGAACCTTACAATTTATATAATAATAAAGGTTGTCTTCCAAATGTTATTAAGGTTAAATAAAAAAGGCACTTTCATTTATGTGAGAGATAATGGCTTCTCCAACTGTTTGAAGGATAAAACTTATTTTAAAAAGCACAACATATGAGTCGATTGGCTCTTGGATGATCACTGTTCTAAAGAAATTATGAAGTGACCTCTGATCTTGAAAGATTACTTTGAAAAGAAACCATATGAGTTATTATATCCCTCTTGTCCCTGTAGATATCAACGGTAAAAAGTATGTTTGCGCACTCTTTCAGTTGTTGAAGTGTAAGGAAATAAATGTCACAAGTGTAAGCAATGAACAGCTTAATACAACTGCTAAAATTAATTTATTCAAAATTTGAAAATTGTATAGTACATTTCTCAGAACAAACAAATGAGATGTATTCATTAACAGAGGTGTGAACGAAATAAATTAAATATATAATATAAGGTACAAACATACATATCATATATATATATATATATATATATATATATATATATATATATATATATATATATATATATATATATATATAATATATATATATATATATATATATAAATATATATATATATTATATATATATATATATATATATATATATATATATATATATATATATATATATATATATATATATAGAGAGAGAGAGAGAGAGAGAGAGAGAGAGAGAGAGAGAGATCAAATCTGCAACATTTTCCTGTTACGTTTTTAAATAATGTTTGATTTTCTCTCGTTAATCTTTCAATATTTCTCTCATATGTATAAAAAGGAGTAAACAGAAAGGGGAAAGATTCGCCAGCCGAAGGGGTAGTATATATATATATATATATATATATATATATATATATATATATTTACCTATGAGAGTAAAAACTGGAGGATCGAGAGCAGTGGAAAACAATCATATAGAGTGACGAATCAAGATTCACATGTTTCCAGTCCGATAGTAGAGTATGGGTCGGAGACAGCCCGGAGAACACTTATTACCTGGGTGTGTAGTACCAACTACAAAGTTTGGCTTGGGTGGAGGTTATATATATATATATATATATATATATATATATATATATATATATATATATATATAAAGAGATTGAAAGATCCATGAAATAAGGAAAATTGTGAAATTTCAAACAACAAATTATTTACACATTATAATCTATATATATAAAACGTGCAGGTCTGCGGCACAAAAATCGACGATATTTCTACACTACGAATGGCAACGGCTGCAACTACAAGATGTAAACATTAGCGGCCGTCCGCAGTTTGCAACCGTGTGTCCACATGGATTTACGCACTGAAATCAGAAATGCTCGAAAGCGAGCTGCAAGATCAAGTGAGAATTGGGAACAGTCTCAATAAAGAAATCGAAGAAGAAATAATTCATCAAGAGAGAGCATAAATAATTGCGAGGTTAGGCTTAATCGTCACCGGCATATCAACCGACAGCCAGTAGTAGTTAATTTTTTACACTTTTTTCAGTACTTGCTAAATGTTCACTCTTTTATAAGTGAAGAAATTTAGCCTACAATTTATTATTTTATATGATTAATTGTATATATCTTAATTGTGAACAATATTACATACAGAGAGTGGTGTAATCCACACTATATTTTAGTACATTTTTACTCCATTTTTTAAGTGAAAAAAAATATTCCCCAACAATTTCTTTTTTGGTGTAATGATAAAGTGTAGATATCTTAATTTTCAAAAATAGTACATACAGAAGGGATGTAATTTTTAAAATCATTGGTGTTGGGTTTCTCAGTCTTTAACTCTGTTCTGAAGTAATGGAAATTCACATGTTTTAATCACGATGTTTTAGAATCAGCCTTATAGAGAATACCCCTTAACAAAATATATTTATGATGACAGGTAATGATAACATTCCTTGCATACGTTACTTTCAGTTGAGTTGTTTTGCAAAAGAAAATATAGAACTAAAAGCGACCATGCTGGTCGCGCAGCTGCTAGTACATATGTATATTGAGAATGGAAGGAACCCTACATAGTCAACATATCTGGACATAGTCATCATATTCTATTAAAGTATAGAATAGTCATCATATTCTATTAATACATAGTCATCATATTCTATTTAGTTTGGCCCACCTAAATGTAGCTAGCTTTTTTTGTTGTTGTTGTTGTTGTTGTACGGTTTGCTAAGTGAGCACTCCTTGTGTTAAAATTTGATGAATAAGAAATATATAATTGAACTTAAACAGGATATAATAAGGTCAATTTTATAAGTCCAGTTGGATCACGGCAAAATAGAAATTAGTTTTGAAACTGTCGATAGAATTGATGGTTTAAGAAACTTAAGAATTTTTTTTATGTTTTAGCACCTAATTAATAAATTAATTAACAAATTAAGGAATTAAAATTGTTGCCACTGAAATAGTTTTAAAAAACAAAAAAAAGGATTTGTTATTAAGAATTAAAATTTTTAAGATACAGGTCGTCGCTTTTTGCGCGGAGGTTGTTTTTATATAAACGCCGTTTAAGCTCACGCTGTGGTCGGCAGAACATCTCGAATAGTCAACATATCTTCTGCTAGGAATTTGTATAGAAGCCAGTATACATAATGAGCAGGACTTTGATGTTTTATTATAATATCAGATAATATATGCCACTACTATTTGAGCTACATCCCTATTTTTTATCCCTATTTTTAAGGGGTAGTTAAAATGAAAACAGAAGTAATTCTCAAAATAAAACTATACTTAGAGATTTAATACTGTTTACAGTTTTGCAGTTCAGTACCTGAAAAAGGAAAGAACCACAAAAAGAAAAATGTTTTCACACAGAATAGCAGATCATATCTGCCACCCCATATGCCTATTAAGTTTAAAATATTCACAGGTCATAATACTGAAGGAATAATAACCTCATACAGTATTTGATTAAATATTTTCAGACTTATCCATAACTTTCCATTATATTTTGACTTTACAAACCCTTGTATAATATACATGTTCGTCTTGAGAGATTGCAAGGGGAAGATTTTTAAAGGTATCCTAGATACAAAATTCTCATAGAAAGCCCATTTTTATAATCTTGCCTCAAATCAAAACAGTGAATACTGTTTACACTTTTGCACTTCCGTACCTGAAAAAGGAAAGAACCACAAAAAAAATGTTTTCACACAGACTAGCAGATCATATCTGCCACCCCATATGCCTATTAAGTTTAAAATATTCACAGGTCCTAATACTGAAGGAATAATAACCTCATATAGTATTTGATTAAATGTTTTCAGACTTATCCATAACTTTCCATTATATTTTACTTTACAAACCCTGTATAATATACATGTTCGTCTTGAGAGATTGCAAGGGGAAGATTTTTAAAGGTATCCTATATACAAAATTCTCATAGAAAGCTCATTTTTATAATCTTATCTCAAATCAAAAAAAGATATTTTAGAATAAAATCATGAAAACAATAGGTATGTTTGTACAATGATTACATTAGCAGATATTTTTTTATATTTTATATTTTCATTTCTTACCATGGTGTGCATCTAAACTTTAAGTCTATTTATCGGAGAAGGCAATTTTTCATGACTTCGCTTCTTTGAAAGACTAGATATTTGCCACGTATTTCTATGAAATTTTCAATAGGTCAAGCCTCATCAAAACGTTATCAGCACTTTTGATTTTAAGTAAACATTTTGAAGATATTTTTCAAAAGAAAAATCCTTTTTGACACTTTTTTCATCCTGTAAAAATTACCAAAAATTTTATAGATATTACATTATTAGAATCCTTGAGACAAATCACGTTGAAAGCTCTTTTATGCAAAAAAGTAAAAACTTCATGCAAACTGAGGTATCGGTTGTGAAGATTCACAAAACGTTACGTATCTTACATATGCAATTTTTGCAAAAAAGGTACTTGACTTTAGTTACATATGTTTAAAAAATAAAATAATAATAATTTTTTGAAACTATTTTAAATTGTTCAAGAATATGTTTTATGTACACAAGGATCTTTAAATAAACTCATATTAGAACGAAAAAATCCTTACAAAAAGTCCATTGATAAAAAAATTAAACTTTTAGTCCTGAAGGCTGGCCAAAATAAACAAGGTTTCTGAAAAATGTCGATAAGTTGTTACAAAATTCATGTAATCAAAATTTATCTTGTGAATCGTGTGGGCAAATTTTTAAATTCTTAAATAAAAATTCTACATCTTTCTCACGCTACCAACTATTTGTTCCAGATTAACTTGGAAAAACATAGTAAAAAAATTACATAAATAGACCAGAACATAAAGTTTGTCGTAGAAATAAAATGCAAACATGGGTACTGTGAACATAAAAAATGAAGAATACTGAATTACCAAGAACGGAAATAATTTCCATTTAACAAAGTTAATAAACTTACCAAGAGAATTGCCTTTAATTTATTACTTCCTATAGGAGTGAAATATTTTCTAATAAACTTTCCCTTAATCACTGGGCGTTACAACGTGGAATTAAAGGATTTAGTGATATTTCTTTCGTATGCATTCGATGTCCTGAAAACTCATGCGCACATGCTTAGATATTAAAGGCATATAACATAAAAGATAATATGGACTCGGTAATTTCTTATTTATTACATTGTCCTCCTATGCATTCACAAACTAGTTAATAGTTAGTCATTTTTAAACTACTTTATTTTTTATTTATTAATCTTGAAACTATCTCTTTATTAATGGAAAGTATGATCATGGGACATCATCACTTTGAAGAGTATATTCTGTTAATTACTCATTTGCGATAATGCAATTACCATCTAAGATTTTTAATAGAAAATGGATTTTCAAAGTTCCCATCCGAATGATAATGGTCATATAAAGAGAAATTACACTCATAAAAGATATTTATACATTCTGTCAAAGTAGCAATGGTTGTTTGATTGGTTGGTTAGGGCAGTTACGATCATCTTTTGAAACATGAACAAAACTGCTATGCAGAGATAGCAAAAATTAGCATACCATGAAAGTATAGAGTATTTCATGTGTAAGTATAGGCGTAGCATGCTTCTAACTTTTGGGGGGCACGAACTGAATTCAGTTACGGCTCTCTTCGCATTGACTGCCGGACGGTCCTTAAAATATGAAATATTATGATTTTTTTTCAAAATTGAATAACAATAAAATTGATGTTTGAGTAGTATTCAAAAGTTATAAAATGAGAAAAATAAATATGATATAAATAAAATCAGAAAAAAAATATAGCATCGAATATTTGTTATGGATCATATCATTGATAAAAACTATTTTAAGGCTAAAGACATAATCGGAATCTTCAGTGTCACAGTTTGAAAAAGCGAGAAAAAACCAACTTTCTTAAAAGTTTTCTACAATTTCTTGATTTTAACTGAACTTCTATTAACGTTTTAATTTATTTCAAGTTAAGTTGGGGGGAGCACGTGCCCCCCGTGACCCCACAACGCTACGCCTATGTGTGTAAGAGATAGTTGAGACTGCGAAATGGAGTAATTATACACTGAAGTGCCACTGAATTAGGGATACCTACCTAGTAACGAGTTGAGCCTCCTCTGGCCTTGATAACGGCTGCCACACGACGAGGCATAGATTCAACAAGTTTCTGGAAACGTTCCACGGGAATGGCTTGCCAAATATTGGCTAAAGCTGTCCATAATTCAGTAAGGTTCTTTGGTGCTGTGTGATGGCCTTTCACGCCTTGTTCCAAAACATCCCAAAGATGCTCAATAGGATTTAAGTCTGGGCTTCTAGGTGGCCAATTCATGACAGAGAAGTCAGAGGAATGCTCATCCAACCAGCCAGTAGCCAACCGCGACTTGTGAGAGGTACAGTTGTCTTGCTGGAAAACTCCATTACCGTGCGGATAACAGAACAGCATAAACGGATGGAGGTGATCACCCAGCAACTCTACGTACCGAATTGCATTGAGGGAGGTTGGTACACGCACCAAAGGTCCCAAACTGTGCCACGAAAAAACACCCCAGACCATGATTGAGCCACCATGCCCTTGTACAGTTCCAGCCAGGCATGCAGGATCCATGGCTTCATGAGCCTGACGCCATATTCTCAGCCTCCCGTCGGCGTTAAGTAGTCCGAATCGAGACTCATCACTCCATGCTACTCGTTTCCAGTCCTCTACACTCCAGTCTCTGTGCTCTCTTGCCCATGCAAGACGTGCAGCCCGATGGCGAGTATAGAGCAATGGTACTCTCGTAGGTCGACGGCTCCCGAAACCCATGCGGTGAAGAGAGCGTTGCACAGTCCGTTTACTGACTGTACGACTGGCACCGTCATTAAACTGGGTGGTAATTTGAGCTAATGTTTGGCTTCGCTGGCTACGTACAATACGCCTGAGCCGTCTCTCAACACGCACTGTCAAGGCTAATTGTCCTTTGCAGTTTGCCCGATCGCTAGTTTTTTTCCACCATCCATGTATTCTTGGTATACTCTTGACATTGTCGACCTTGAAAATCCTAGCTGTCTGACGATTTCGGAAATTGAATGGCCCATGCGTCGCGCACCTACGATTTTTCCACGATCGAGGGCGTCTAAATCAGTCAGTTTACCCATACTGGCAATTCCAGCAACTAATTCAGAACAACCACAGTACGCGCTATATATGCAGTTACCACAGCGCCCTCACTTGCGCATACATGATGCGCAGCGCTACACAATTTGCATAGGCTTTGCTATCCCTAATTCAGTTGCACTTCAGTGTATTTACTTGTATGATGTCTGATAAGAGAGCGGACAAGTGTTTAAAGCAATTGATTAATTTGAGTCCTAACTGATCACATAACATTATTTTTATAGTCTATAAAATTATTGAAATACATCAATATTTTTGGATTCTATAGTATAATAATGGCCAGGGGGTGGCCGAATGGCTAGGTCACTGACGTTTAGTATCAGAGTCTGTGGGTTCGAGTCCCACACTTGGCATAGACGGTTGTAGCAGATCGGAATCGGCTTTAAGCAGTAGGTCCCGGTCTAATTAGTCTTCGTGTAACAAAAATTGACCGTAGAGCTCCAAACCAAACCAAACCAAATCTGTAGTATAATTGATTAAAAGTGTTACCCTCTTGTACAAACGGGTTAAACTCGGAAATAAATGTACCTTTATCATAATTTCAGAAATAAAATTAAAGATTCATTATCAGAACTTTAAAGCAATACTGGATTTCCCTTTTTAATACGGGCAGAGGCTGAAAATTCCCTCCACATAACTCAGTTTCCACCACTAAATGTTAGTATAAAGTCTAATACATTTTTCACAATGTGTAAAAATCAGTTGCAATTTACGTTTGTCCGAACTAAAAGGTCTTCGATTAATGGTGGTCAAATTTGAAGAAACTGGTTCTTTTAACATTCGTTCTGGAAGAGGAAGGAAACCTGTTTCAGCAGAAGCTGTAGAGAAGGTTGCGCTTCAGGTGGAAGAGGACAAAGCTTCCAACGAACAGGCTAGTACCGGTGTCCGTCGTGTCGCAGAAGCACTGGATCTGCCCCATTCAACTTTCCAGAAGGTCATGCGGAATATCCTCCGGTATTATCCGTACAAGCTTCAATTTGTGCAGAAGTTGCTTACACATGATTTCGAGACTCGACAGCGGTTCTCACTTCAGTTTCTTGCTCGCTCTGTGGTTGATGCAGAATGGCCTTGGAATATCCTCTGGACAGATGAAGCACACTTTTATTTGGACGGTTCGGTGAATACTCACAACTGCCGAATTTGGGAACCAGAAAATCAACGTTTAATCTTAGATGTTCCGATGCATTCACCGAAAGTAACCGTGTGGTGTGGATTTTCTGTATTTTTTATTCTCGACCCATATATCTTCGAGGAATTGAGTCCTAGAGGTCCAGTAACATGATAGGTCACCGAGGAGTGATATGCATCCTTGTTACTGAATAAAATTGTTCCGGATCTGCAATCACGTCAGTGCCTTTCGCGCACAATTTGTATGCAAGATGGAGCTCCTCCACACATTAGTCTTCGTGTTAAGAACGTTCTCAAAAATCACTTTACAGAAGAACGTGTCATCAGCCGCCACTTTCCTAATGTGTGGCCTCCCCGGTACCCAGACCTCAACCATGAGACTTTTGGCTTGGGGGCATGGGAAGCATCTAGTCAGTCTTGATTAACCAGGAACTATACCTGATCTGAAAGACAGCATTTCAAGACATGTTCTCAGCATTTCCCCGGACACTGCGGTCAACTGTAGAACATGCTATCTTACGATTTCAAATGGTAGCTGAAAATGATGGCCGTCATGTTGAACATGTCTTGTTGTAATAAATTTTTTTAACTGTTAAATGTTGGCTAAATGTGTAATTCATCAAAAAACGCCCTCTAATTGGGAAATTTTGAACTAATTTTTTTATTCGCTCAAACGAATTCCCATCCCTTCAATATGTCCTACACAAAATTTCATAACTTTCTGAACAATAGTGTCGACTGTGGACAACTTTAAAGTAGGGAAGTTTAATTATGGACACCCTGTACATCTTCAGAAGTATAAGCTCATGTCAAATATTACACTAGTATTATTTTTAAGAGGTCATGAGTTTCACTGTATCACCTGACACAATAAACAAATGAAATAATTATTTCAAATTGGTTATTACAAATTGAATTATTGGTATAGTTACGAGTATAAGGAAATTCGCTTGATTTTAATCTTAGGTAAACACTCATAATAGAAAAATCATATAAAAATCGTATAATTGCGTAAGTTAAGAGTAAATATGCCCTTGAATTTGATTAAAAATGATAAATTTAAAAACCAAAGAGCTTTATGGTTAAAGCTAAAAGGGTACTTATTTTTTTGTTTCCGCGAGATTATGAATATGTTCTAGTTATTAGGATTAGCACTTTGTATTCATTAGATCCTCGTCGGTTATACCTCTAAAAATGTCAAAATGGAGTTCTTCCCTTTCTGGTTGGTATCAATAGAAAGGAACCACTGAAAAATTAGCACGTGTAATTCGCATCACAGAACAGCCGTATGCTCACGGATCTAAAACTTCAACCAAAGAGGTTGCGACTCTCAGTGTTTTGAGTCCGACATGTGCACCGAGAATGTTTTAAAACGTTAATGGCACATTAGCTGTTAAAATTTATTTTATCTTGAATTTTACATTGCTATGCAAAATCGTGAGTCAGTATTATCTGTATAAAAGTTTAAATATTTCAGTTCTTGACTCGAAGGAACAATCCAGAATCAATATTGTCTTTCTCGATTTATACTTATCTCAAACTTTCAAAACAGTGGATTAACAAAACCTGGAGAAATTTCAAAACACTAATGACATTTGTCTAATATATATGCACACATGCATAGGCATACACTCCATTAAAATTTCTAAAACGCAAAGAGGGAATTACGGGAATTTTAAAGGTCATATGTGATTGATGCAGCTGCTTTCTGCCCTAGGTTTGTTTTGAATTATGTTCGAGATCTGTTGGCCCATATATTCTGTTTTACAAGGACTAAACGTTCTTATATTTGTTAAAACATCTTTTACATTTAAGCAAAAATTAAAAAAGACTGCTATAATACTTCTAGGTAAATCCAAACGTAGATTATTTAATTTTGTTTTCAATTCTAATTTTCATATTTTAAGTATTAATTTCTGAAATTTCTTTTATTAAAACACAACTACAATTCACATCCATTTTTTATATAAATCACAGGAAATAGTAGAGGTTAAAATGCCCTACTCAGATGCTTTCATGTTCAATGACGGCTCACATACATTTTCCAAAACCTTTGAAATCCTAATTAATTTGGATAGCTATGAAATTTAGATCATCGCAAGAGTTTACTTTCAAAAAGAACATAAAAAGTTTAAAACCATGCAATTAACATATTTTGCATTTTTGAAACTTAAAATGGAAAATAACATATAAAACCTCTAAACGTTGTAATTACACGTTTAAGAAAAAAAAACGGTTGGTATAATAAATATGTTAAATTCAATTGAAGCATATTTGTTCAAAGTTTTTAACTTGCCGGAAAATTTGTCGAACCTTCATATAGTAATTAATGGGGTAGCTATGAAATTAAGATCATCGCAAGAGTTTCCTTTCAAAAAGAACATAAAAAGTTTAAAACCATGCGATTAAACGTATTTTGCATTTTTGAAACTTAAAATGGAAAATAACATATAAAACCTTTAAACGTTGTAATTGCAGGTTTAAGAAAAGAACGGTTGGTATAATAAATATGTTAAATTCAATTGAAGCATATTTGTTCAAAGTTTTTAACTTGCCGGAAAATTTGTCGAACCTCCCATATAGTCTAACATATTGAAACTAAACAATTTTATCTTGCAAAGCTATAATGTCGTCCTCACAACCTTCATCATGCATCTTTCTGATGTTTTGCTAAAATATATGCCTATAAATATGCGAGGTTGCAAAGGATTTAGCATCACAGGGGTACTATCGACAATACTTCAACAATCAACGAGCCATTTGTTAACAGCTGACAGGTATGCGACTTCAAAGGTTTCCCTCTTTTCTCAAAGATAGTACGTATCAAATAAAAAAAATTTACTCAATATGATTGGAAGAGAACTGCCATAAACAGATACGAATGCTGTTTATGGTAGTTCTGACTTGTTTTAGAATTACCTTTGTACCTACATTTGTACTTGTAGTGGTGAATTGTTTTAGAATTAAAGAACCCGAACAGCAAAATTGTTGCTAGAAACTTCACTCCCCTATCACATTGTAATAGCGATAAAGATTGAAATCCATATTTAAGTCACGTTGTGAAGGGAATGGGAATCTTTGTGTCTATATCGCAACAATAAAGGGGATCTCTGATTTCGGAATACAGTTGCAATTGCTTACCGAGAGAGTAAACTTAAACTTTTCAGGTGTTCCAGGGGATTGTTATAACTTTACTTTGGGACAAATATATTCAATTTTCCATAAAATAAAATACAAATGCTTCCATTGAGAATTTTTATTGAATTAAAAATCCACTCAAATCCTATTATAATTCCTGAAGTGTTATTGTTATTTTTAGCGCCTCTATTTTAAATTACATTTTCGTCCATAAAAGCTAATCGTGCGTGAATATCCTCCGGAAATCAGTAATTTTATGTCAGTACGTTTAAAAACTCATGAATAAAAAATCCTTTTTGCAAACTGTTTGAAAACATGATTTCAAATAGATGAGAGAAAATTATATTTAGTCTTGCAGAAGCAAATGCATAAAAAAATAAAGGGGAGAAATTTTATATTGGCAGTAAAGTATGCATAAAAATAACATTAAATCTAGAACGCAGAGATAAGAATAAGAACTCAACATACTTTTTTATCACTTTCTTGGCGGTTAATATTTAATCATTCGGTATATTGTATATATTAGCTTTTAAAATTTTAAATATTTTCCCAGACGCACTCCTAAAACGAAAATACATTTCTACTTAATGTCTACAGTTGATGCCTTTAAAGACTGAAACTCCGTTTGGACAATATTTAACATCAATTGTTGGTCAGTTATACCAGTTCTATTCTTCCAAAGCGCAGCTATTTTCAGTTCATTGAGAGTAATTTCTAAAATGCTGTAATGAAAGACTGTATATAAGTAGAAGTATTGAGAGATGACGATTGTTTCTTAGCGTTAAATCTCTCCAGTAGGAAAAAATACTTTTACAGGTAGCGAAAAAGCCTCCAGTGTTAATCGGAGTAAGCATTTCAAAATTCGTTCAGCGTGGTTCTGTGATCCCCAGCCTATGCCTACATTACTTACTCTGTAAGAAATTCTGCTTAAATGATGTCGTTTTATTATGAACATCTGTTTTTCCTTTACTACTTTGGAGCGCTATAAAAGTTCCACCCCTATATCTCTTCTGTATACTTTGTATATACTTAGTTGCCACAATAAAAGTTGTATATTAATATTTCAAGAAATTTGTTTTTATAACTTTCTAATTTTTTTATGCAATGTGTATCAGAATATATCAGGGGGATAACTTTTTTATATTGACTGAGTTCATAATATTTCTAGTAAAATAATGCGCTTCATATTTTAATATTATGACACAGTTGATTTCGGAATGCCCAGAAGATCAGCAGTTGCAGGTAAAGACGGTTTGCTTAAGTAGCATGCCATGACCGTAAGTTTCATATGTACTTGACTATTAGTGTCGTCACCCTTCTATCTTCGAATGCCATCTGCCACAGTTGATTCCGTAAGACCCAGAATATCAGAAAATGTGAGTAAAGATGGTTTGCTTAAGGAGCATGCTATAAGTTCGGCTCTGACCACCATAGCAGATTCTAATGAAATTTAAAGTTTTGCTAGGTTATCACGTTTATACATACCTAATACACTCTGCACATCTTCATTTTCACATGCAAGTTTGCCTATATTTGCATATTCGGAGAGTCCATTGTTTTCAGTTTCATTTTTTAATATTTTTCTTCTTACATATGGAAAGTTGGGCAACCTGTGCCTTATTATGCAAGAATTTTTATTAAATTTCAATCCTTCATAAACATTTTGTTTACTTTCCAATTTATATATATATAGTATATATATATATATATATATATATATATATGTGTGTGTGTGTGTGTGTGTGTGTGTGTGTATTTTATTTAACTTACTCCATTTTAATATTTGTGTGGCAATCAATGCTAACACGGATAGAGGTGCAATTCTACACATATGAACGTTTTCTACTGTACAAATTTAAAGTATATTACTTAAACAATCCCTAAGAATTGTTAACTAGCTTATCCTGAATAACATAAATATTCATTCACTCACTCTAGGATAACTACAACCAAATTGAATTGTGTGTGTTCTGAAGTGAAAAATAATTCTATTTAAAGGAATCTGGGTCAAACAAAATAGGTTTTAATAAAAATAGGTTTTAATGAAACCAAACTTAAAATTTCATATATGATCAAGAAATTTTTTTATTCATCAAACATACGAAAAAATATCACTTTATAAACTCTATAAAAATGTTCATTATAATTTAAACTAAAACTAAAAATCGAGGAAATGAATGTTTAGGTGAAATTTAGTTGAGGGTATTATTAAAAGGTGATATATAATCGCTTATAGAGTGCGGTTGGTGTACATAAAACAAACTCAATCTACTGTAAAGGAAGTATTAAGTACAATAGTTTTCCTTGAACGTAATGATAATTGAATGTCTATCTGCTCCTTTAAGTAAAGTTTAGAAATAACGTATTCGTAGATAATTAATGAGAGTAAATTTTCATGATAATATATCTCTCAACAGGTTATAAACTTATATTACATACATTTCCTCCCACAGCGTTGTTTTCTTACAAGAAACTTCCTACTTATCACTTAGACTGCACTCATCAATATGGATGTACAAGTAATATACTCCTAAGTATTGGCTCTGAAAGCCCGAGGCAAAATTTTTCTTGATGTTTGCGAGAGAGAAAATGATACTCTGGATATTAGGATCAATAATGCTCGTGAGACATTAAACTTTTTAATAACGCGATATCATTATGATACCTTTTAAATTTAATATAATCGAATTTTGAAGAAACTTCGAGAGAAAAAAAGATGCTAGCTTTTTAAAAGATAGCGGTAATCAACAAAAATTACCTCTTACGTTTAGAGATGGTGTAAGTTCTAACAGGCAATAATCAATAATCTTGTACTTAAATATTATAAAATAGTATACCAATAGAATTTTAATTCTTGATTTTAAATTTTTAAAAATCTCACGCATTCAATTAAAAGCTTAAGACATATCTCAGTTACTGAAATCATAGTTCAGTAAATTGGGTTATATATATCTATATATATATATACAGTGCGTGTAAAAACTTTAAGGTCAGCAAACAATTGTAAAAATTTTGATAAATTTAAAATGCGATAATTGAAATGGAAATTCAATATTGATCAGAAAGTTGAAATACTAATTTAAAAATCAACAAAATGTATCTACGAGCTTTTTATTGCTAAAAAATAATAATTATGCAAACAAACGCTATTTTCACCTGCGTAAAACCTTTAAGAACACCTATTTTTTTTAAGACTATTTTTTTATATAAATGTTAAGTAAACCTATTATTGATTTGCACGTTAAATACTCTTGTGTATAGTGATTTTTCTGACGTTTTCTATTAAGAGTTTTGTTAATTTTACAATAATGCCAAAGCAAGTAGACTGACTGAGTATGAAAAAGGTGTTGTTGAATTTTTACATTGTCAGGAGTGGGTTGTCTGTATATTGCAAAAAAGATAGGAAGATCTAAAACTGTCATCAATTTTTCAAGGTTAAATGACGAGTACGGAAAAAAATCCGCTGGAGGCAGACCAAAAGCCTTGTCATTCATATAGAAAGGAGAGTTTTAAAGTTAGCATCAACTGGAAAATACTCAAGTAAAGAAATTTTACGAACATTTGGACTCAGTGTGTGCAAGAAAACAATCTGCAATACAACTACACCATCTGGGAATTTCCAATACACAGCAAAATTGTGTAAACCATCTCTACTGACTAGACACAAAACCCGGTGTTTACAGTTTGCAAGACAAGTGATGACTTGAGACGACAAATGGCTGCAGTTTGTTTTTTCCGATGAAAAAAAATGGAACTTTGATGATCCTGGTGGTTCGAAGTTTTATTGGAATAATTTGAGAAAATAAAAAGAAATTTTCTCAAACCGTCAATTTGGTGGACGATCCATTATTACATGGGGCTGCTTTTCGTTCAACGACGTGGGGTCACTTGCATTTCTTTTAGGGAAAGTTAATTAAAAGGCATATCTAAAAACTCTTTCTGACTATATTTCACCTGTTGCAATACTACTGGCAGAGAAAAAATGGATTTATCAGAAAAATAAAGCGCCTATCCACACAAGCCGTAGGCCAAAACTCTGGTTCCAGAAGAAAAATAGTGAAGTTTTGCAATGGCCGTCCAGAAGTCCTGATCTAAACCCTATCGAGAACTTGTGGGGAGATCTAGAAAGGCGACTTTACAAAAATGGAAGGCATTTTTCCCCAGCTTCAGAACTCGATCTACGATTGAAGAGGAATGGGACAAAACCAGTCCCGAAATGTGCCAAAAATTAATGAGATCCACGAAAGATAGTATGAAAGACTATGAAATGCCAGAGAAAGAGAGAAGAAAGTGATACCATGTAAGACCATGTAAGTAATTCCGGTCGTTAAAACAAATGGTGGGTGCACAACATATTAAGTATTTGTTTCTTCATTACTGTACTGTTTGTTTTTTTCCTGTCCTTAAAGTTTTTACACTGGTGGAAATGGTGTTTCTTTTGTATAATTATTTTATTTTCGTAACAAAATATTTACAGATAAATTTTGTTGACATTTTTGCTAGTTTTTCAACTTTATGAAACACATTATAGTATATTTTTTTTCATCTGATTTGAAATTTATGAAAAAAAAATTTTTATGTCCTTAGAGTTTTTTCACGCACTGTGTGTGTGTATATATATATATATATATATAAACAGATGCCAACACCTTCAGTGCAAACAGTATTAAAATACTTTTAAGTTAAGAGCGTTTTTATAATTTGAAAACAACGAACATGGGTACGTTAAAAGGACACGTTTGACAAACTTTGAGAAAAAAAAACTTTATTGTTTAATTGATAATTCATTACTGCGTAATCATTAGTGTGATACCACTATGACTTCTAAACCAACTACTTAAAATAGGTACCTTTGAGGTGTTGGTATATCGGATTATTTTTAGCAGCATTTATGCATATACATATGTATTTACGCACGTGCATATTGTGAACGATTAGATTTGCGATTAATCTATTGGCATTTTATTTTATTATTTCAAAATTCAGCTTCGTATCTCACCTTTAAAATTATATGTATAAAACTATCTATAATGATTCATAACGTTTCGTCATCTCTCCTTTTTAGTTGAGAATTCTACATAAATATGAAGTCATTAGCTTAACGTACATATAATAAAAACATAAACTGTCTGACAATCAAAATCTTTTCACTGTTAAAGACTTAAAAGTCTAAAAACACTTTTTTCGTTTGGTCGTTTTTGTTATTACAAGCATGTTTACACTGTTGCAAAGTAATTTTTAATTTTTTTAAATTATAATTCTAAGACTAGTTGCGTTAAGCTAATGTATTTTCGTTTTAAGAACTATTTCCAATTATTTCATGCATTCGTTTAGAAAATTATCTAAGCTATGTAATCAGACATGAGCAATTGAATTTTATTCGAAAAACAGAATAGAAATTTCGAAAAATCATCCACTTACAACTATTCATAAAATACCAATCATTTTTGGGAAAAAAACGTAGAAAAGAGGATTTTGTTTTTACTTGGATATATTTCGATAGCACTGAAAGAACTTCCAGGGTTTTTTTTCCTCCATAAGCAATATCTTAAATAATAATACTTATATAGTTCGCATTTTTTCTAGCGTAAAGTTGGTTCTTCCCAATGAAAATCTCTATTGTCTCGTTATTCTTTTCGCTACCATGGACAAACTTGGTACATAAAATAACGTTTCTACTGATATTTTATTTCATGCTCTAACTAAAACGATGCGCCTGAAATATCAGGGTCTTTTATCAAAGAAAGCAAAGCGAATATTTTTCTTCTTTCTCTTTACCTTGAATTTTGAATCCCAACAGCCTTGTAACAGGTGTGAGCTTACAGTATTTCTCTTTTTGAAGGTATGAGCTCTTGATTTACGATTGACTGTTCGGGTAATTTTCCTAAAGTATTTATTGTAACACAGCAAAGTTACGCAAAAATAAATTTTGAATAAGCTTGTGGTTACTCTCATATTAAAGTGGGAAATATGCGATGTATTTCAGAAACTTTGAGATGTCTTTCATTATGCAAAATTATCCTGCTAAGCTGTCGTAAGTATTTCAGCCGTATATATTTTAATGCATTTGTGTTTTATTCTAACTTAAAGTCTGACTAATTTCTCTTCAGAACGAGTTATTTTACTCTGTGTGAATATTTTTCAACTTTGTTCGATAATGTAGTCAACCTTCCGTTTAAGGGGGAGTTAAATATCAAACCCTCTCTTGACTAAATTATTTATTAAACGTACATGCGATTCAAAAAGAAGTCTAATATTATGATTCATCAGATTACGCTGTACCATCTTGATAAATTCTACATTTATATCGATCTTTTCCGTCTAATTTATGACTATTTTTCTGTTCACTTCTACACTTTAGGGTTTTTTTAATTACAGTTTTGCCTGATGAAGAACTATTTTAATTAGTTTGAAACTGGCTCATTTTATTATTTTTAATTGTGCATTTCAAGAAGTATTGTGTATTTCAATTGAGTATTTTGCTGTGTTGCTGTTATTTAGTTTATTAGTTTCAAACATTGGATGAAATATCTTATATATTATTCAATTTTTGAAATTTCTATTATCATATTGTTTGTCCGCTACAACAAAAGTATTTATTTTAAAATTATGTCTTTCTGAACCATAGACGGAATATTAAAGCTTTTAAAAAAATTTTTCGGGTACATAATTTTAATATACTAGCTGAAAACCAGCACTTCGCTACGGAGTACATTCAAATTAAATACAACGGTCAATGTATGCAATTAATGCCAAAAAAATAAATATATACATTATAATAAATACGACGATCAATGTATACAATTGATGTAAAAATTATATATATATATATATGTATATATATATATATATATATATATATATATATATATATATATATATATATAAATCGTAAAGGATATTTATTTTTTATCGATTGGATATTTTTTATAATATTCAATCGTCTGCTGCATTAAAAAGAAAAAAAAATATTTTTTTTGTCTATTTAGTTGTTATGCATGTGACGATAAATTTATTTAAAGTACCAGAAAAAGAAATCACGTGATCAGCATTTAATAAATAAAATTCTAAAAATTAATCTTCTAAAAATTCACCAAAAATCGAGGTAAATATTCGAAAAAGATTTCATTTTAAAGGAATTTTTTTTTATCTTTCCCGTGATATAAATTTTATAACCCTCAAATTATTATTTTAAATGCAAACTTTAAAAAAGTTACAAAAACAGCTTAAAAATTTAATTTTAAAAAATCTAAGAAAAAATTTTCAAAAATCTTTCTTAGTGCACCCCTACACCATAAGAAGAATCGCCATGCAAAATTTCAGCCCTATAGGTCCAGTGGTTTGGTCTGTGCGTTGTATGTCAGTGAGTCAGTTACGGGACTGTTTTATATATATAGATATCAAGTTAAACCATCTAAAATATTCATATAGTTTGTTCTTGTTGTGGCCCCTTTTACCGACAGTATATCAGATCAAGTCCGTAAAGGTTATTGGGCAGAATGGTGCGGCTCCGGTTTTCAATAGCACCACAAGGGTCGGAGTCCAACTTCGCTAAAGGACCGGTCCTGTAACTTTGAACCGAGTCAAGTGACGAGACCGGTACACTTGACCCCGCAACTCCAGAGGTAAAGTTTGAGAACTTGGAGGACATTGCAGCCACGACAGATTTTTTGTTCACCAGCCAACATTAGCGACCGGCATCGAACCAGAGACGTTCAGATCACTGGCTTGCTGTCTTTGCCAACTGGGCCACCACGTCCACAGTATATAGTTTAAAGTATGTTATCAAAAATGATATACTTTGGAGTTATACATAGCTTTTTAAAAAGGATGCTTTTGCAATATACTTATTACTATTTATTTCTACATAGAATTTGTGCCCCAAAAATATTTTCCCCTAGTAGATATAAGTTTTCTTTTCAATTATTTTTTTTTTTTTTTTTGCTAAACAAGAGGATATTTAGATTGTAGATGCAAAATAATTTGCATTATTTTGTTGTGAATGCAAATGAATTTTCGTGGAATAAATCGATTATTGCTTATATTCAAACAATAAAGAAAGAACTTAGTGCAAAATTGAATAGCCTACAAGTGCATATAAATACGTTTCCTTCATTTTGCAACGAAATTGAATTTTTGCTTGAATCCATCTGATAGAGAAAGAACTAAATGCAAAAATTTCTTTCTACTAAACTATTTTCTCGGTTCATCTACTATTAGAATCAAAAATAAATTGTCAACTTGCGTGTTTCATCTGAAACCCTCACAGCTAGCTATATGTGGAATTTTTCCACACCTTTCAAAATACTTAATAATTAGGGTCATTATATCTACCGATTGGGTCTCGTAAACCTCTATTATGTATATTACTTGCAATTTCAATTCTTTTTTCAATAATAAGCTTCAAAAAATTTCTAAATCCCTATCTGGACTTCTATCTCAGTTATCTACTTTTCACGGTTCCTGGGCTTCACTTTGCATAAAATTGCCCTTTTACACCTATATTTAACTTTTATGGGTATTTTGATTCAGCCTTTCACCCTTGAAAAGGTCGATAAAATGAGGACCAAACATGCTTGGGAACTAAACTCAGGGGGTCCCACGTCAGGTTGATCACCTGACTGAGACAAATGCTGTATGGCACCCCAACCCCACGGTCAAGAAAGCTGAGACGGGCACCGCCGGCCTTGGTCCACAGCGGACTCTTGCGCCATGAGTTTAGTTTTTAAAGTATTTTGGTACTAACGTATTATAACTGAAAATTGGCCACTTGGCGGGAAAAGGTCAATTAAGGGGACAGTGGACGTTGAAATCGGTAAAAATTTACCAAAGCATCGAATTTTTGTTTTTAATGCTATATTGTTCTACAAATCAAAATTTACCAAATGCAAAAATCCGCATCAAAATCCGATAATTTTTAACGAAGTTATTAGCATTTATATGTTTATAAACAATCCACTTTTGCCCTTTAAATTTCACTTTGCATGCAATTTTCTCAAAATGAAATTTTTCTCGATAATGCAAATTTAAAATGTGATACGCGGCATATTTTTGCTTGAAATTACACGATATTTACCATACATTATCTTTATACATACATTAATAAATGTGTGCATGCATTTTTGTTTTAAAGAAGAGAAACTTATAAAAAGTGACTATTTATATACAAAGAAGTGAAATTTTTGAAAAAAATTCATCCATTAATCGGTTTCACTTCTTTTAAAAAATAAAATAATGAGATATTTGTAATTCAATGCACAGGTTGTTTCATTATGGTATAATAAATAAATAAAAAGTAAAAATTTTGGCGCAAGGGACATTTTAAAATTTTATTAACATTTTTTAATTTTTAATTAAACATTTTTTTTCTAAATAAACTAGAAAAATTTTTTATGTCGTTTGTATTGCAAATATTAAACTATATTCAGGATTAAAATTTCATATAGATATAATGTAAAATAAAAAAGTTGAATCTCAACGTCCACTGTCCCCTTAAGCGTCAAATATACGCACCACTCCCTTTCCCGCCATTACTCGTTCATGTCGTCAAAAGGTACGTTTTGAGCTAATTTAACTGCAGTTTTGAGGAAAATTTAGGATTTGCCTCGGATAAAAGAGAATTTAGTGTATTTTTTCCCCTACTGATGGGATTTTTCCCGTTTAGCGTATTCGTCAGATCGGCCACAACATGAGTGCGTATTTTGGCTCGACAATGTGACGAGGTGCAATGTTAAGGCTGCTGTGTACTTAACTTATTGGATTCACTCACTTCAATGTTAACCTATGGAGAAAATGTGTCCAAGGATGGCCGACTTGGATTTGAATTTTTTTTTTTTATTATACTCCTTAATAGAGAAAGAAATTTTACACCTTGGGACATTTTTGGTTTTTAAAAAAATGCAAATGATATTTTAATTTTAAATTAGTCGGGGAGAAAATCTGGTATTGTGTGTTTAAAACGCCTATCAATTCCTTTGGTGGACGAAATTTATAAAATGAATCCTGTTGCAAGGTGCAGAAAAGTTCAGGCTATTTGAAAATACCATTTTCATTGGATTTCCAGCATTTATGTAGCTGCAGATAACAGACAAATTTTCTCGATTGGTTAACATTGAGGTGAGCGAATCCAATAGGGTTAGTACACAGCAGCATTAAAGGTTGTAACAGAACGTCAGAATGCACAGGGAAAACTGATTTCACGGTTCCCGATCGCCATACTGATTTAGAGTGTATTTATATATATATATATATATATATATATATTATGCTTTGTTTACAATTTTACTTATATCTAAAATGATTTACATCGAAATCTTGATTTTTATCTGCCTTTTTTATTATCTTATGCGTTTTCCCCATATTTATGTTTTTTGTTTTGTTTTCTTTTTAAAGTGTGACTATTCAAAGTGAACTTGGCAATGGGCGCCCAAAAAAAAAAAAAGAGTTGCCATAGTAAAATTATGCGTTGGCGAGCTGATATTGCACAAAGCGCAAAATAAGGACAAGTTTCAGTTATAATACCGGTATATTTTAGCAGAATATGAGATATACTACAATAATTAAGGAAAAATCACAAAAAAGAGGGATAACACGTTCAAAACGAGGCCAATCTGTTTAAAATTTGAATATGTTGTTAAGTAAAAGGTGTTGAACAATACTACATTATGCAAAATAGTGGCGCTGCAGTCGGAATACGTCATTTGCGAGGAGAATAAAAGTGCATGTCTCAGAGCAAGGCGACAATTGTATTTGCGAGGCTGAGATTAGACATCTCGCATAGCCAAATTGTAACAATGACCTCCAGGCATCATTTGACCGAAGAACTGCGATGGTGAGCTATTGGGAGACTAGGGGTAGGACAAAGTCAGACAGAAGTGGCCAGATGGCTAAATGTGAGTCCGTCTGTGGTTCATAGACTTTGGCGAAAATTTCTAACCACGGATTCGTCATCCAGGAGGTTCAGTCAAGGACGGCCATACGCTACGACGAGTGCCGATGACCGATATTTGTCATTATGAGCACGAAGGAATAGAACCGCAACTCCGTCGGAACAGATCCTCCCTCGCTGCAAGCTCCGGAAGGTTGGTATCAACGACAACCATGAGTAAAAGGCTTCATGAAGATGGTCTTTTTGCGAGGCGACCAGCCATGTGCGTCCCGCTCACATCGCGCCATAGGCGGGAACGTTTGCAGTGGGCACGTCAACATGTCTACTGAACGCGTGATCAATAGAGTGCTGTTCTCTTTACGGATGAGTCCAGGTTTAGCCTCCAAAGCTATAGTAGGCGTATTTTGATTTGGAGAGAACCTGGAACTCTTTTTCATCCATCACACATCCGTGAAAGAGATGCAAACGGATCAGGTAGTGTCTGTGTTTGAGGTGGTATCTCTATAGGTGGACACACAGACCTCCATGTCTTTCCCCGTGGAAATGTGAATGCTCACATCTATAGTGATGACTTCCTTGATGTTTATGTGCGCCCTTATGCCGGGGCAATAGATGATGCCTTCGTGCTACTGGACGATAACGCGAGACCGCACAGGGCTCGCATCGTGGATGCTTATCTTGAGTAGGAAACAATTCAGCGCATGGAGTGGCCAGCTCGATCACCGGACCTGAATCCTATCGAGCATGTTTGGGACGCTTTAGGACGAAGTGTAGCTGCTCTCAATCCTCCTCCTAGGACCCTAGCTACGCTTTCAACTGCTTTGCAAGAGCAATGTCTCTCACTTCCTACCGAACTCATAGACCGCATAACTGACAGCATCACACATCGCTGTATGTGTTGTATTGCTTCTCGGGGGATCATACGCCATATTAAAGGTACTTTTCCTATATCAAACTGACACAACCGATTTGTTCATTGTATACATATGCTAGTTTCTATAACACCATAATTGTCTGGCTATTTCTTTTTATGCTATATTATACATACCTATATGTTGTATAATGTGTATAAGTTTCATTAAATTCTACGCTTAATTTTTTGAGTAATCGCTATTTTTGTGACTTTTCCTTAATATTTGATAACCAGTCTACTTTGAAATTTCTTTTATGGTCTAGTCAAGTTTAATCCATGTGTAATATTGCAACTGCAGCACTTAATCATTATAAACATTTCCTTTATAAGCATTCTAAATATTAATTTTGGATAAGAGCAAAAATTTAAATTTCCGAAATTAGTATAGTCGGTTTGAAAAAGACAACAGCTAAAAGTTTAATTCCAAAAAATAGGAAACATTTCAACTTATTTCACCATTGCTTCGGAAAAATTTTCAATATTTTACTTCAGAAAGAAAAAAATTATGAAAAAAATTAAAAACACCTTTCTTAAAGTCAAAATCAAGTGTTGGATGTTAAATTTCGTTTTCTACATTTTTAAACAAATCTATTTATTTTCTAATTTTCCTTATATCTCCGGATTAATGTAATTTATATTTGCACATATCATGAAAACGTACTGGGTTCAATATACATGAATAGAATTAGTTCTAACCAAAAATTCTACCATTAATATCAATTTATTTCAATGATTGCAGTTAAACATGGGATTATAGGAATAATACTGATCTAGCTGAATTTCCGTTTCTTTAAATTTCTTGACTTCCTTGAACAGTTTTTGTATAAAATTCATAAAACAGGTCTAGTGTCCCATTCGATCTGAAAACTGAGCCAAGAACTTACATGTAATAAACAGCGATTCTATTCCTTAAATCATCGAAACTATGATTAAATTCTCCTGAACTATGAGAAGGCCGGATAGTTTTCAATGGAAGTACTTCATAAATGCACTCACGTTTAATTCAAGTGCTTATTTGAGAAAGTTGAGACAATTTAATCCCTTTTTTGCTGAGATATAAATAAAATTTACCTTCCAGAGAAACGAATTCAGGCGCAGACAGAAATAGAGTTCTTTTCACCCATTTATAAATTATAACAACTTTCCTATAAAAGGAAAGTAAAGCGATGATAAGAAAAAAATCACTAATGATAAGGAAAAATGAGATTCGGCAGATGTTTTCATGCGTTATTTCTCAACAGAAATATTTTCTCCTTTCAATTTTGTTTTCTTAGATTAGCACCTCAGGTACTCCTTTCTGAGGAGAGTTCAAAATTTTCTTTCACGTTCAGTAGATTTAGTGTTAGTATGAATTAGTTTTCCCTTTGTGATATTCTACGAACAATTGGGAATTCTCATATATATATATACAAGTAACCCTCCTATAACACGGTAGATAGATTCCTAGAAAATGCCATGTTGTTTTGAAACCGTGTTATTTGAGACCTAGAGAAAGTTCAAAAAAGCGGGTTAAGTTCTGAAAACTTATTAAAAACGAACATTTTTTTTTAATTCCATAGACGCAACTTAATTTTTATTAAAGATATAAAGGTATGTATAACACAAAACGAAAAAAAAATTATTTTCATCTAATGTGACCTTAATTTAATAAATTTCTTCCTCATCACTTCTCAGTACAATCAAACGAGAACGTTTTTTTCAATTGAACGATATCACCTTCACTTTCAGAACCTTTTTCTTCATTTAGATTTTTTGCACCTTCTATCCTCTTTAAAAGCTCTGTAATTTTGATTTATTTGCTGGTTCTTACAAGGTCATTGTAGATTCACGGTATGGAGATAGACAACTTTGCAGCTCCCTTTTGAATGTCCGGCTTTTTTACAGCGGAAGAGTCTGCATTCAGGAAAAATTATTCAAGATTTTCAAAAAGGTCCGTAGAAAATTTAAAAATTCATAAAAACCAGAAAAATAACCAAAATTTTAAAAAATTTGCCGGGTTAGCACCGCTAGGTCACGGGAATTATTTTAAGACAGGGAAAAAAACCTCAAGAAACAGCCGACAGGTGGCGCTGACGTACACAAGTCAAAAAAGATATACAAATAACGAAAAGAATGCTTCTAAATCATTTATTACAGCAGTAGGTGTTCCACACGACCCCCACCACAGGGGATAATACATTGCAGGCGAGTCACAAACCCAGCAACGTCAGAGTGCAGCAGGTTCGAATATATACATGATACCTCTCGGCGAATCGCATCTTTCACTTCCAACCGATTGGATGGACCAGATAGATACATCCTGCATGATACACCTCTTTCACTTGTGTACGTCAGCGCCATCTGTCGGCTGTTTTTTAGGGGGGGGTTTCAAGTCTTAAGAAAATTCCCGTGACCTAGTGATGCTAACCCTGCAAACATTTTTTATTTTGGATATTTTTCCGGGTTTTATGAATTTTTAAAGTTTCTACGGAATTTTTGCCCACCCGGAAAATATATCCACTCTGTCACAAAAAAAATATATGCACCCAGAAGGAAACGACCTATCATCACGAAACTTAACGTGTATGTAGTGTATGAGAATAAGCAAATAATTACAAATTCAGGAGAACAGACCGTTTTATTAAAGAGATATCGCACGAAAAAGGTTACAAATCTGTAAGTAGTAAATCCACCTCTGGCAGCTATACAAACCGAAACACGGCGTGGCATCGAATCCATGAGGTCACCTATGACCTTCTGCTGAAGATCATGCCATAATCTTTGAGACTGGGCAGTTAATTCACCAATATTCCAGGACGGCTGCAGTTGCCTTCCAAGCACGTCCCAGACGTGCTTTATTGGCGAGAGGTCTCGTGGCCTAGCAGGCCATTGGTATACGTCATATCCCTGAAGACATTGTTGGGAGAGTCGCGCAGTAATGTGAACGAGCGTTGTCTTGCTGATAAATGGCATCTGGGCTACTTGATAGCATAGGCAGTACAACTGGCGTTAAAATATCGTCTACGTAACAGCGGGCCGTCAAAGTGCATTGAAGGACGACTAGGGGTGATCGTGTGTCCCAACAAATCTCACCCCACACTGTCACACCTTGGGTAACAGCCGTATGCCTCTCGACAACAAATGTCGGATCGGACAGGTGGCCTGGCCACCTCCACACGCGTATGCGCTGGTCATCAGCATTGAGACTGAATCGGGATTCATCGCTGAAGATCACACGCCTCCAGTCGGTCACACTCAAGCTTGCCCGAGGTCGGCAAAAATCCAATCGACACTGCCTATGATGTTGGGTCAGTAGTGGGCGTCTTAATGGACGTCGGCTCCTTATACTTCCTTCGGCCTGTCGTCTCCGAAGGGTTTCCCTTGATACCACCGGATGTCTGAAAGGTAGTAAATGGCGTCGAACTGATTCTAGAGACGTTGTTGGTGTGAACGTGGCCGCTCTTCTGATTGCGCGATCCCCGCGCGCATTTGTGTGCCTGACCCTCCGTGATGGTAGACTATCCCTTCCGTGATCCATTGTTGCCAACACCGAGCAACTACCATATCACACCGACCGAGGTGATGGCCGATACGCCTTTTCGACTAACCTGCTTCTCTGAGGCCTACCATACGCCCCCTCTCAAAGTCAGACAATTGTTCGTACTGTCGCCGGTTCGTCTCAGAGGCATCTCTAGTCACAATACCGTCCATTTAAGTCGACAGATTTGTTTGAATAACCCTATTGCACAACCAATCATGCTTTTAAACTCTCCCAGCTGCGCATCTCATATGCGCATAGCGTGCTTACCCTTGTCTCATTGGCGTCGAAATTTTAATCATTTCCATATCTCTTACCAGACTACATTCTTTCCAAGTTTCGTGATAGTAGCTCGATTTCTTCTGGGTGCATATATATTTTGTGACAGAGTGTATATATATATTTATATATAGATATATATATATATATATATATATATATATATATATATATATATATATATATATATATATATATATATATATATATATATATACACTGCTGGCCACTGTAACTGCAACACTCTGAAGGAAACATGCAAATAACATGAAATTTACAACATGCATTAGCGGAGGTGAGATATGCAAATGATTAGAATTTCAGCGCAGACGCACATCACGCGCGCCTGTGGCGCCACTTCAAAGCGCTATTTAAGGCTTGGAGATTTCGACGATTTCAAGTTCGGCAATTGTGTTTTTCTTGTGGTTTTTTCAAAAAAACGATCAATTATGCCTCGTCGAAAACAGCGATCATCTTTTGATCAAGTATCCGAGTTCGACAGAGGAAGGATAGTGGCCTACCGAGATTATGGATTATCTTTCAGGGAAATCGGTAGTCGTGTTGGACAAAACCAAACAACTGTAATGCGGATATGTGATCGTTGGATGCAGGAGGGTACGACGGACCGGCGTGTTCGATCGCATCCACCTCAGCGCACCACTTCACGTGATGACAGGCAAATTGTGCGCATGTCAGTGACGGATCGCTCAGTCATATCACGAACCATAGCACATCACATGCAGTCTATAACGCATCATACAGTGTCTGCGCGTACCATTCGACGCCGTTTACAGCAGAGTGGTATGTCCGCAAGACGTCCATTGCTTAGTCTACACTTGACGCAGAATCACAGACGTCTCCGCCGCCAAAGGTGCGATGACAGAAGGATGTGCACGGCAGAATGGAATGAAATTGTCTTTACTGACGAGTCACGCTTCTGTCTGCAACACTACGATGGTCGCATTCGAGTCTGGAGACACCGTGAAGAGAGGATGCTGAACAGCTGCGTTCTGCACTGCTACACTGGTCCTGCACCGGGTATTATGGTATGGGGCGGTATTGGATATCACTCTCGCACACCTCTAGTACGCATTACCGGTACTTTAAACAGCCAGCGCTACATCTCCGAGGTGTTGGAGCCAGTTGTCCTTCCTTACCTTCAGGGCTTGCCCACAGCCATATTTCAACAGGATAATGCGCGACCACACGTGGTACGCATTGTCCAACGGTTCTTCGTCAATCGCCAGATTGAATTGCTTCCCTGGCCGCCTCGCTCTCCGGATCTTTCACCGATAGAAAACATGTGGTCTATGGTTGCTCTACGATTGACCCAGATTCCATCCCCAGCTGCCACAGCAGATCAACTTTGGCAACGTGTGGAAGCTGCTTGGTCTGCTGTACCTCAAGAACTCATCCAAAGTCTCTTTGAATCAATGCCGAAGCGTGTGGCAGCGGTGATCTCTAACAATGGCGGCTATTCTGGCTACTGATTTTGGCAGGAACCACACTTCACAGAAATCTATAAATTTAATCATTTGATACTTGGTCAACATGTTATCTACAAAATAAATTTTGTTGTGATATCTCTTGTCTTTCTTGGTGTTGCAATTTGGGTGGCCAGCAGTGTATATATATATATATATATATATATATATATATATATATATATATATATATATATATATATATATATATATATATATATATATATATATATATATATATATATATATATATATTTCGGATTTGTTCTTCGCGCCCATTCTATTACACCTCCATCCGAACATCCCGACAATCACAATGCAGCTGGCAGTCGGTGGTCCGGTGGCGAGGACACTCATGACTTTAACTCCATTAAATGCAGTAAACCAAGCTTGACACGATTAAAAGACGACTCCTATTTAAACCTACTGAACTTTATTCATTAATCCTTAGACGTTCACAGGTCCAAATCATTAATATTACGCCCCATACTAATTAAAATCCGTGCGCCCCACGGCACACGTCTTTTCCCGTGGCTACCTTCCTATGGTTCTAAAATTAACCCCTTTTGTTCTTAAGCTTTTAACTGGCTACGCATGCTTCAACTGACGCGCTATGATGCTCATTACTTATGCGTGATGTCATATCGAATGTTCTATTCTGACGATGCAAGATTTTACATTTTCTCTTCCAGCGCGAAGCCCAAGGTTATACCTCTACATTAAGAATTCTCGATGTGGATCTTCGGAAATTGAATCAAGTCGAACCCTTAACTCTATTTTCACCGCAATGCATTTACTCCGATTATCTGTCTTAAATTGATCTCCCAGTCTTTAATTGATAATTCCTAAACTTTCTAAATAAAATCCCGTTTTATGCTCGCACGATCCCCCCCCCATATTTTAGTCTTACACACACACACACACACACACACACACACAC